>JAOUWY010000045.1:7710946-7724177 GCA_025728095.1 Prietella phreatophila | reverse complement strand
TGTGTCAACATGACATGGGACTTATTTTGTATCATAACTATGTGCTGTGTGTTTTGTCTAAATCTGTCTAACACCTGTGTCACAGTTCGCCCGGAGCAGTGGCGTGCATCAAACGTCACTGCGCATGCACGGACATCGTCCGCATCGACGTCACGTCTTCGTCCCGTCAGGTCATAGGGTCATGTGTGGGTGTGTGTGGGATTCGCGCACAGCTGCGAGCTGTTTGGACTGATGACGGGAACTCTGTATATACCGGGTGCCACACGGGGCGGTTCAATGCGTGTATAATATATGTAGATACCCATAGGTATTTGGGCGCATATGTAAATGCAGCTTCATAGAATTCGTGTCTAACCACAGTATTCTTTGTTTCTTGTTTCTGTCTTAGCTTTAGCCATTAGCACTGCTAGTAAAGTAAGCCATAGCTCAGTGATCGTGTTCCTGTTTCGGTTTTGTTTGTTTTGTTTGGAAGCACTGCAAATAAAGTTCACCGTTCTTCGCAGCATTTACATCCTGTTTCCTTGCGCCAGCAGCGCGTCACGGATTGAACCACCCCAATCATGGATGTAGCGCGAGAACGGAGGAGACGCCGAACTACAACCAGCACGCTAAGTATCCCCGCTTTTGACTCCATGTGCTTCGCGCAAAAGACTCCGGAGTACCTGCCTACATGGTATGATAGCCAGGATTACCCGGATTACTTTGTTATGGAATGTCAGCAATATTTTGTCAGCCTGTGCGACCTGAAACCCCCACAAGGACAATTCATCATATTCATACTGTCTCGCTTTTTGGGTGTCGCTCGCACATGGGCAGGACAGATAGTGGCTGAGAGACCCTTGAGTGCTGGAGGATGTTCGGTTGTTTTTGGACTTATTTTTTGAAGAATTCTGAGAACCAGGGCAAAGGTATAACTTGGATAAAGTGCTGCAGGAAGGTAATTGGAGGACTCATGCTGAACCTCTTCTCCATGTGTACTATGATGACGGGAATTCGGTATATACCGGGTGTCGTGCTCCACACGGGGCGGTTCAATGCGCGTATAATATATGTATATGTGAATAGCCATTCATAGACTCTTGTAGCGATTCGTAGACTCTTGAAGACACCCATAGGTATTTGGGTGCATGTGTAAATGCACCTTCGTAGAAATCGTGTCTAACCACAGTATTCTTTGTTTCTTGTTTTTGTCTTAGCTTTAGCCAGTAGCACTGCTAGTAAAGTGAGCCATAGCTCAGTGATCGTGTTCCTGTTTCGGTTTTGTCTGGAAGCACTGCAAATAAAGTTCACCGTTCTTCGCAGCATTTTCATCCTGTTTGCTTCTTGCGCTAGCGGCGCGTGACAACCTGGACCAGTAGAAACCGTCCACGCAGTGCTGTTATCAATGTGTACAATGTGTATAAATACTTCTGCTTTGACTAAATAAAGCGGAAGTCTCTTTTGAACATGCTCACAGCTTTCAGTGTGTTTGTGTTCACTTAAGGACTCTCCATTCGTGTGCCTGACTCTGCAGCAAACCACACTTTCTAGCTCATAGCAACATAGAACTAAAAGTAACTCAAAGTTACTAGAAGGTAATGGTAAAACAGGCTGAAAGGCTTGAAGGAAATCTAAAAGGCGTACATGGTAGATTCCTGTGGGGTGAAATCTAACATGTACTTAATACAATACATTCGTGTATATAATAAATATGCCATATTACTAATATAACTATATATTTCAAATTTAACATCAAATTTAAACCTTTTCTTCACAATTTGGTCACCTGCACTATACAATAGTTGCCAAACGGGGAGGGTGGAGGCACATGCTTCCTCAAAAATGTGAAAATAGCCAAACCCTTCTTTATGAACTGCTGCTCATTCTATGAAGCGTAATGCACTCTAAGGAAAAAGCTATCTACCCTCTTCTTGAGCTCAGAGATGGATGGCTGTAGAGCAAACGCTTTTCTGTCATGCCACTCCACAAGCCAAACATGTCTGGCATCAAAATACAAAGGAGAAATACTTTTTACCAGGAGGAGTGAAATTATTCAAAACCAGCAAGTGGGTTTGAAAAGCAAAGCTTCTCTTAATGCATTAAACATGTGCTGTAAGATGGCTTGGAATATGTTTCACCAATGTGTATTCTCTAAGTATTAATGTATAGAACAAAAAATAAAAGTATGGGTCCAGCTGTTAACCTCTGGTGAAAAAAGTGGACGGATATGAAATAAATAACAGCCTCAACATAAGTCAAGCCTTCCATTCTGTTATTTGGCAGTAATTGCTGCAATTTGTCATTGTCTACAGTCAGGCCACACAGCACAACAGGGAGACATGCTTGCCAGGCCACACACCACATGGGCATAAAGACATTAAGAGTAATGTTGTACAGGCCCATACACCTCATGCACTTAATCAGGTTAATACTGTGAGTGTATTTGTAAACAAGGTTTAGGATAAGGTGCCTGAGTAACGTATTGGGCTTCTATCTTCAATGTGCACAAGTCTCTGGAAGTGTACTGTGGGGATGAACAGCATTTTTCCAAAAGATTTTCACTCAATTTAGAGTTTTGATGGCAGTGCTGGCTAACATGTCAGTCCAAAATCTCTGAGAAGTGCTTAACTGGGTTGGGATCTAGTGCCTCCAGGCCATAGCATATGATTTACAGAATTTTCACTCAGCAAACTATTTATCCATCCATCCATCTTCCACTGCTTACTCCTTCTTCAGGGTCGCGGGGGAACCTGGAGCCTATCCCAGGAAGCATCGGGCACAAGGTGAGGTACACCCTGGACAAGGTACCAGTGGGGATAAAAATGTTTTATCATAATAAACATAAAGTAAATGTGATCAGAAAGAACAACTTTTTTATTGGTTTGCAATATCCCTTTCTTCGAAGGGGACAAATGGACACAAAGCAGACAAGCAAAATGTCCCTCACATCATAACACACCGTACCTATCATAAGCTGTACACAAAGAAGTTTTTTGTTTTTTTAATGGCACCCACATTTCACAATTATCATTCATCAAATGCATTTCTATGCACTGGACTAACGCCAACAGAGCATGTCTTTCAAGGTGCATACTGCTCTCAAAGAATAAAACACAAAACAGTGGTATGATACCATTATCACTTCAAAGTTATTATTATTATTTTAATTAACGGAATGCCCAATGTATTTTGTCCATTAAATAAAGAACATACTTTCTATTCATTAATAATCACAGTTTATTATTGTGAAAAATTAGGAAAACAATTTGCATGTAAGAAACTATAAACAGGCATTCCTTCATTAGCCTCTATTTTATTTTCTCTCCTGAAGTTAAGAACACACAAAAACAATGCAGCTCGTCATATTACAGAGAAATTGGAAGTTGCAAAAACCTCTGTCCTAAGAATTCTCCCATGGTTGAAAACTTACAGACAGTTACACTGAACTGATGTTGGAGACTCCTTCCATAAATGTTAAATAAATGTCTCTTTAGAAAGCTTTACCATATCAAAGATGATACCTTCTTCTTTGTTAAATAAAAACACAGTTTTAATCCCTTCATGATGAGTTTTTGATTTGTCACATGCCCACCATTCAAGTCCCTGTAAATTAGCTGTTACTATAGAAATGATAAAGTAGATTAGAATGAGTGCATTAATTCAAACCTGTGATTTGCTTTGCAGTCAGCACTACTGCCAGAGCTGCTGTTATAGAAAACAACATATTCTGACCAATCTGAAAATCTTTTTCCAACTAGTTAGAATCATAGAGCCTTAATATGATTTTGCATTTGTCTTAAGGTCAATGCCTCACAGCAATTGATTGGTGATTCTTTGCAAATTTCCCCATGTGACTCCGCTTCCACCCATATATACTGAATAGAAAAATCTTAAACTATATTATGTGTATTAAGAGTGATATTTTACAACTGAAGAGTTTGTAATTAACACATAGAGAATCACTTCACACCTAGCCATCTGTTGAGCACAGAGACTAGGTGTTAAAGGAAGAGTGCTAAAACCACAGTTCTCATTATATGAAAATAGAACCCTGCTCCATCTGCATTCACAAAGTTATGTTGCCAGGGTAACATGAGCATACACACTCCATAGTAACGGTGCATACTGAAAATGCACTGCAACCTTACATTGCACTGACACATAATGTATAAACAATTAAAACAAACAATTGTATAAACAATAAGCAAAGTTGCAATTTGCAGCTGATCAGGTATCAGGAGATGTGAAGTGTACTGTATATAGTGTTTATATAACACTATATGTATATAAATAAATTTCCTTTTACTCCATGCAGAATAAATATACTTAATTTGTACACAATGTACTTTGTATGATATTATTCTCTGCTTCTAAGGGTTCTGTGTTATTTGTGTTTAAGTTTTATGAGCCACGATGTGAAACATTTTTTGAGTTTATGTAATTAAGTTCTAGCTTCACATAAGTCTGCTACAAACATGCATTAAAAGGCAAATATTTCTGTAAGTTATTCAGCTGGACTGAAATCTAAATGACCCACTGCGTGTAATCCTATTTTAACTATGCTCAGCATCAGTTGTGAGAATCTTTTTTTTCTTTTGGCCGGTTTCCAAAAAAATACCAAATAAGAAGACAAGAGTAAGAGACATAGTACAGACAGTAAAGGCAGGTATGCATTATTTGTCTGTTTGCTTCTGTTAATAATAATTTAAAAAAATAATAATCAGACCATATATTTCAAGTGATTGTCTGCTTGTCTATTTGTACAGTATTTGATTATGGAGCATCCACAAATAAACATGTTTACTAGATTTAAAATTCATACAGCAATGATGGGCATGATACTGGAATTGTTTATCAAAACAAACAAACAAACAAACCAAAAACATCAAATTTGGCAATTATAAACTGAACAAGACTTTATTAAGAGTTGCATTATCTGGCTCCATTTACACATTACAATTGAAAAATCCCCACAGAAGCTAAAGGGAGCCTCGATATCATCTTAACATCATTAACATAATCTCTTAACTCCTTAGAATTATTTCAGATAGACTTATATATGGTGTTGTACTCATGTTCCCACATAGCATAGCTGTTATGTAACCGTCTATGAATCCCTGGTATAGCCTGTGTATCTTTGTGTCTTACACTCTAAAATTTATTGTGTATCCCTTACTTAACATAAGGCCAAATGATTAGAGGGGAGTGAATCTGCCCATAATGGATGATCAAGGCAACTTTTAAATATATTCAGTTGTTTTAATTTTATTAATTGATTTTATTTGTTACTGAAAGGTGATATTAGGTTTTCTAGATCAGTACAAAAGCAGTTTTTGTGCAACAATCTAAAACTTTGTGTGTTGATATGAGGTGTCTCAGACTGTGCGTCAATGCAGAACATTTAAAAATCCTTTATAATCTCAGGTTTAAACATATGGGTTGCCCTGTTCAATTTAGATTTCTAGTCCAGAGACAAGAGGGTCATTGCAGACCACTGGATTTCTATTCCTGAACCCTTTCCTGTGTCGATTTAAATGTATTTTTTGGGTCACAATGTCGCTGAAAAATCCATTCAAATTCATTTCTTATGGAAAATATTTTTTGATAATGGAAAGTAGTTTCTACAGTTGCTGAAACACATACTTTATAGTGTAAAATTACTATATTCATTTGACAATATAATTATAAATCTCATTCTGAACCATTCCTGAAAGTCACAAACCCTATCTGTATCTGAACAGGCTCTAAAGGTGATTTGATTTTTAAAGGATTGTCACAACATGGGATCAACTCTTCTTCAATATACAGATGATGTAAAGTTGGCTTTTTCTTTATCCGAAAAGGTGGTTTTCTAAGCACCATCAAAGGGGCTATTCTGCATATGAGGCGTTTCATTTTCAGTCCATCTTAAACCCTTTCAAAGTAATTTTAAATATATATTTAAACTGAAAAAAAAATCCACTTTGCTTTCAAAGGACAAATGTGGAGGGAAATGTGCATTTTAGAAAGGAAAATGAGATAAACAGTTTAAACTCTGTGGGATAAGACCATTCTGGCAGGGTTGAGGATAATTTATATTCCTGTCAGGTTGATGGCACTCACACATTTTTATGAGTCTTCCTTGGAGACAGAAAGAAAAGATTCAGGTGCAAACAGCAGAGAATTCAATGGCATTCCACATCTTTTCTTCCTTGTGACTTTTTCTTATCTACTGTTCCCTCTTTGTTGCCTTTTTATCAAGAAGAACATGAAAGAAAACACCACATGCCTTTATCCCAGAATGACAGCTCATATTTTAGGCACTCTTGATTGGTTTGTTAATTGGTTTGAAAAAGTCAAGTAAAATACAATAACATGGTTATAGATTATAGTGTAAAATATCATATTTAAACAGATGGAAGACAAATGACACCTGATTGACATGGATAAAGAAAAATAATTGCGCATATGATCAGTGCAGTTAACTAATGTATTTAAAAATTACAAAATTGTCAGACAAGTGACAGAATTGGTTATTACTGATGAAAAGCCTTTTTAAATATTTCACTTTTTTTTTTTTGAATGGGTGTAGGCCGTAGAGGTAGCATTTGCCATACAGCATACAAAAATTATTTTACTGATTGCAGCTGTATTTTCTTAATAAATACTGAAAAACTTTACACAATTTTATTTTGTGGTACATTTCACTACTCTACAGTCTTATCTACTAAATGTAATTGGCTAAAATTTTATGCAATATTAGTCAGACTAAGAAACTAAAATTAGCAGAAATGTTCAGCAGAAATGTTTATCAGAAATGCTCAGCAGAAATGTCCAGTAGAAATGTAGAAAGGTTATGTAGGAATGTTCAATAAAAATGAAACTTTAAAAAAAAGAAACCAAAATTAATAGGCGTCATGCCTATTAATTTTAGTTTCTTTTTTTAAAGTTTCATTTCTTACTTCCCAAAACATCCAATAAAATTGGGTGAATGTATCCCAACACATTATTTAGATAATACAATGGACACTCTACAAACCATCTGTAGACTATCATGAAGCAGCTAATTATCAACATGTCAAATGATGTTTAACTACCTTTCAATGTCACAAAATCTATCAATTGTGACCATATGAATTTGAAATTGTTATAGGACTTAAGACAACTTGATTGATCAAACGAAGGACTACTTTATAGAGGACTAAACATCTAAACTAGAGCTATAAACTGAGCCATCCAAATAAAGGGAAAATAAAAAGAAATATGTCAATAGTCTATGTAATGTGTACAGAATATCAACCAAATATCAACAACCATACTACCATTACAGCTGAAAGGTTGTAAATGGTCTATAGATGGTTTATAGCAGGGGCTTTAGCTGGACTGTTAATTATCCGGGGCTGAGCCCAGATTATTCTCCATCAAAATACTGTTAAAAACATGCTTCTAAAAGTTTCCATACATGTGAGGGCTAATTGGTTTAAAAATGTGAAAATTGGACAGAAAGTTGTATTTATCATAAAACCTGCCTCGTGTGTTATCAGTGGACTACCAGACCTAAAAATATAAAACATTCTGGCTATTTAACACAAGACTAGACTAGTTTGGTGTGGCGAGCCAAGAACATACACAACTAAGATATCATTGTATGGGTTTAGCTGCTGAATGGCAATGCAATGTATGTTAGCAAAGACCTTATGGTCTGCCCATATCATCTTCAAGTAACTTGAAACTCAGACATTTATACACCCTGTTTTCCTGCTCAGTTTGAGGAGATGTTAGTATTTTAGCTTCAACCCCCAAAATCGGCATATATCTATTTTCAACTCACACTAACTGACTGTATGAGCTATTGTTTGGCAGAATTGAGACCTGTCGGCCAATAAGGCACGAGTATTTCTGCATATTTTCTTGCAAACCTGTCTGATTGGTCTAGCCTCCATTCACTAAAGACACAAAATTACAACACTGTCATCTTCTATTACTGACGTTCAGTTATGTAGTGACAAACCGCTCCAAGTGTAGAACTATTCAGGGCTAAGAAAAAATCTTCGGGGCTACAGCCCTATATGCCCAGGCCAGGTTACATCCCTGGTTTATAGAGTGTCTATACTGGACTATATGTATACAGCATTACATGTGTTTTGTGAAAAGATTAACTAATTCATGACAGCACAGAAAGTTATCCATCAGTTATTTTTTCCATATGTCCATCCATTTGTCCATATGTCCATTATTGATTTATAGCATACAGTATATCTCTGTACACACATGAAAAATCCAAGTTTTTCTAATATGTATGACGCAAACATTTAGAACAACTAAGCCATAAATGCCCCCAAATCTATTCATTTATACCTTCAAATTCACAATGATTGCTGTACTACATTATGATCCAGATGGAAAACAGATCATGTCTGTAGAACTATTAATGGCTTTCCTTAAAACTTGAGAAGTTTGAGATTTGCACTGATATAAATCACTGATATCACTGGGGCTCCAAACTTCCATTCATCCACAAATACAGACAAATACAGACAAATAAGGAGTAACATTAAATAAGTGTGGATGGGTGCATATGTACCAAGTTGCATATATGCTATCCTGTGCTTCTTGAAGTCAGATATGCTGACATTAGATCTAGAAAATACTTATAAAATACTAAGCAAAAAAGACATACATATAATGAATATCTTATAGCATACATAGTATTTACAGTCAACTCAAAAAATATTTCATCCCTCAAGAGAAATGATTGGATATATTTAAATTATATTTATATCAAGACTTCTATAAAGCTACTTTGTGATGTCTGTTGTTAAAAGTGCAGTATAAATAAAATTTAATTTAACTGAATATAAACATCACCACTGTGATTTTCTACTCAGCCACAGAAACTACATAACTTTCCTCTACCCAAAGTCATGATCTTAAGACGTCATTTTTATTAACTCTTTATTTCTGAAATTATAGTATTTAATATTTAAATAGCATTAGCTCTCAAAACACAGGTGGAACACTTATCGACACCCTTAAAGAATAATGAAAGCAAATTGTTTCCTTGAAAGAAATCTATTTTTATGAATCTCTGTTGCTGATCAAATACAGTATAAGACTCCACACAGTGTTAAACCAATAATGGACTGGAACAACAACTAGAATCCAAAATTAAATTATGAACCTCAGTACTTAAGCCCACAGCCTAGTTGTCTGTGCCAAGACATGGGTGTATCATAGCTGTACATTTAAATTATCTAAAACCTACATTCACATCCATACAGACATAATCATGTGACACAAGCACCTTTGGCCCAAAGCCATATTGCACAGCAGAATTGTGCTTTAGGATCTTTGAACAGTATAAAGTACAGCACAAGAATGAAGCAAAAAGGAAAAGAATATGCTTTACTCACCGATGTGTACAGATGGCCCTCTGCATTCATAGCAATGTATAATCCTGTCTTCACAGACTGGATAGCGACAATTCGAAGGCCCACTGGGATGAGGTTAAACATTGCTGAAAAGATAAGCAACAGAATAAAGTGCAAAATATGCTTTTCTTACTTCATATTGAAGGAAAAAAGTAACAAATAAACCAAGAATACACATTTGTCCATAACAGACATTTAAGCCTGTACTCAATGTTGCATTTGGCGACTTAAGTTAAAAATTTATGTAATTATTTATGGCAGGAAAGCTCCAAATTCAGAGATGCGTAACGTATTACACAAGGTTTTAAGTTGATTTTCTGGGTGCCCCATTATATTACTAAAACTACAACCAAGGTTTTCATGAGTAGAAGTGTCCAAGATTGGGTTTTTCAATAATGTGTAGAGCACTACCTTTATAAACAAGTACTTGCCTTTAAGAAAAAATGCACACTTAAGAAGCACATATTGTTCTTCTTTTTGCTTTTTTTATACACACAAAACCTAAGTACCGTGCCATCAATGAATATTGGCACCCTTGGTAAATATGAGCAAAGAAGGCTGTGAAAAATTGTCTTTATTGTTTAACCTTTTGATCTTTTGTTTAAAATAAATCACAAAAATACTCTGCTCTCATGGATATCAAACAACTGCAAAGAAAACAGAGGTTTGTATTTTTAAAAAATGTGAAATGTGGTCAGTAAACCATTTTTGTGTTGATTTTGAATTATGTTTTGGATCATTGTCCTGCAGGAAGATCCAACCACGGCTCATTTTAAGCTTTCTGGTAGAGGCAGTCAGGTCTTCATTTAATATTTGTTGATATTTGATAAAGTTCATGATGCCATGTTTCCTAACAAAATGTACAGGTCCTCTGGCAGAAAAACAGCCGCAAAACATTAAAGAGCCACAACCATATTTAACTGTGGGCATGAGGTACTTTTCCATATGGCTAACTCTCTGTGTGCACCAAAACCTCTGGTGTTTATTGCCAAAAAGCTCTATTTTGGTTTCAACTGACCATGGAACCCGATCCCATCTGAAGTTCTTTTTTTTTCCTTTAAAGCCTTTTTTTCTTGAAACTCTTCAAAACAATTTGTGGTGATGTAGGTGACTTCAGATTGTAGTTTTGGAGACTTTCTGACCCTGAAATTATCTAATGCAATTCTCCAGCTGTGATCCTTGGAGATTTTTTGGCCACTCAAACCATCCTATTCACAATGTGGTGCAGTTGTAGCGCAGGTGGTTGAGCGGGTTGTCCACTAGGGTTGGCAGTTCGATTCCCGGCCGGGTGACTCCGTATGCCGAAGTGTCCTTGGGCAAGACACTGAACCCCAGGTTGCTCCTGATGGCAAGTTAGCACTTTGCATGGCAGCTCTGCTACCATTGGTGTGTGAGTGTGGGTGAATGAGACACAGTGTAAAGCGCTTTGGATAAAAGCGCTAAATACATCCTTTCAAACACTAATAATGAAATGTTATTATGAGAGCAGATCACAGTGAGGATTAAAACCACAGCCAGTGCTGTTTGGTGTTTTCCTGAACTGCTGCCACGATCCTGAACGGAAAGAAAGCAAATTCGCTCGGACGCCAGTGTTCAAATCTTTTCGGTCAATATGCAAGTAATTTCTGTGGTGAGGATGAACAAACAGAGCTGTGGACACAAGCGACGGACAGCGTGGACACTGATGCGGATGCTGTTATAAACTTCCAAAGCGTTCGTTTTCTCAGAATGTCATGATGCTTTATCATTTATACCAAATGAAATTTTTTCATATTTAAAAGTGTACAGAACATAACATTCATTCCTGCGTGGTTTGATGGACATTGTGTGGTATAATAGTACATGGTAATGTCACACATTTTAGACATTTAGTGCAGTTTTTCAGTAGCGTTCAATTCCAACCACGGAGGTAGACTTTCCAACGTAAAATGTATGTTTGGATGAGCGTCTTGTTGAAAGCTCTTTCTATGGCCGAAGTTTAATTTCCTGGCAGAGGAAACCAAGTTTTGTGTGAAATATCCTACTATCAGAATTCAAAATGCCATCGATCTTACTAAGAACCTCAAAACAGACCCAAAGTACCACTGAGTCAAATCTATGTCCTCATTTTTCACATTTTCAGCAACAACAACAAAAAAAGCAAACAATTGTATTTAAATTTATTGGAATAACTTCTACCAAAGTGTCTTAAAGCACAACTATGGGTGTCTGGGATTTATTTGCCTGTTTGACTGGTCACTTGAATTGAATACACTGATTCAAACGTAAAAAAAATCAACACACGAACAAGTTTATAAACGTCAACTTGGACCTAAAGTTGTCAGTGGAAAGTTCAGGAATAAAAAAAATAATAATAAAAAAATCTTCAGTAAATATTTAATATTTGAATATCTGGTTTATGTTTGTAAAATAAACCTGTACGAAGGGAATTTCTGTGGAATTTTTATTTCAGTTTCATACCGCTGAATGAGGAAACTCTTAAGGAATTTGCATACACTCTTGTTGTTTTTTTTTTTTTTTACGGGCAGAGATCAGTTTCTAATGCATAACGCCGACTGTTTACGTCACGCAGTCGTTTTTACTCATCCTTCTATTGGGTGGCGATAATGTTGGTGTTGGACGGTAAGGTTTCGCATTACAAACATGACGTAATGTGGATTTTTTCACAAAATAACGATCCTTTAAAAAGGAAATTTGCTAGTGAAACATCTAAGAGCTAGTCTTTGACTATAACTTGGATATGGAGTTCTTTTGATGAAGAATGTAAACTCAGGCAAAGTTTCAGGGTCCACAGTGATACTGTTAAATAATATTTAACCATTTATGCCATGTCTCTAGTGTTCATCTGAGCATTTTGGTCCTACTGGTAATACATCAAGTGCAAACCAAAAGCTCCTTTCTTTTTTCTTTTTTGTTTTACTAGTAGCACGGTCCACCGTGGCGGAGTTGTCCAAGCAGGAACAGAGCCGGGCCGCCGGTTCTCCAAAGTAATTCTAATGGTTCCACATGGAGGTTTTCAGGAAAGAGTCCCATCGGCCTGACATAATTGCTAGCGGTGACACAACAAAGAGCCACTCTAATGACTACAAACACTCGTGTGCTTGACTTCACCGGCTGTAATTGAAAGGAGGGAAGAAAAGATCAATAGCATTCACCGAAAGCAAATTGTATTGGAGTGGGGGATTGTTGGCTTTAAGGCGTCCAAGCCAGCTGCTGAACCTGCCGCTTGTTGCGGCTCCATTTTTTTGTGAAACTGAGCGTGAAGGGGGGTGGGGGTTAAAATGGCTGCATAGAACACAGGCCTCTTCTATTATTAATGTAGGAGCCAAAGGGGGACAATGGAGGACATGAAGGGCTGGAGAAGACAGCAGGGAGAAAAAAAAACCCAAAAAATATCACACTGATTTCTGACTTATCGGTTAAGATGAACTAAAACTCGTCGTGATTCGTGTGTAAGGAGTAAAACCCTCCATGTTGTGTAGTTATAGGAAAAGTATCACTGCAGTGGAGTCACACAGCACGTTTCTAACTTAGACTGACTTCCTGGTGCCAGCTGACAAAGTAACCAATAGCAGCACAAAGTGGGCGGGATGACCATCGCAATAAAGTTCAGTGTGAAGTTTCAGTTTATGCAAAAAGGAAGCAAAAAGTTCTCCGTTTCATTTCCTTTTCATTGTATTTGTTCCTAAATCCATTCATCAATCTTCTACCGCTTACTCCTTTTCAGGGTCACGGGGAACCTGGAGCCTGTCCCAGGGGGCATCAGGCACAAGGCGGGGTACACCCCGGACAGGGTGCCAGTCCATCGCAGGGCACAATCACATACACACTCACACACCCAT
>JAOUWY010000045.1:7588672-7599376 GCA_025728095.1 Prietella phreatophila | reverse complement strand
GATGCAGATGCAGATCAAGAACTCTTTATTCAAAGCAATCACAAACTTAAAGCATACGGAGCATAGAGCATATCCATATTGGCATTAACAGCTTTCCCTACTACTACGACTAACCGATAACCCTATAAACATATAGACAAACACATAAACAATAATGCGCGCCGAGCTCTCAAAACCCGGCGTCTAAATAGCTAACCTCATTAATCACAATACAAAACACATGTCCTCTCGACTGAAGCGCCACAGCGGCCGTGGTGTGACATAACACAGTCATTTCAGCTGCAGTGCCACAGCGGCCTCTGGTGGCTGTGACGTAACACCCTTAAACTTAAAATGACCTTTAGGAGCAACTGCAACCAAGCTCTTCAGATAACTGGTGATCAGTCTTTCACAGCACTGTGGTGGAATTTTGGCCCATGCTTCTTTGCAGAACTGCTTTATTTCAGCCAAACTGGAAGGTTTTTGAGCATGAACTGCTTGTTTACGTTCCTGCCACAGCATCTTAATTGGTCAATTCAAGACTTGGACCTGGCCATTCCAAAACTTCAGGTTTTTTTCAACCATTCAGAGGTTGATTTACTCCCATACTTTGGATCAGTATATTGCTGTATAATCCAGTTGCACTTGAGTTTCAACTTACAGTCTGAAGACTGAACATTCTCCTTTAGGATTTTCTGGTGGAGACCAGAATTCATGTTTCCCTCAATTATTGTAAGTGGCTCAGGCCCTGGAGCAGTAATGCATCCCCAAACCATTACACTTCCACCACCATGCTTGACCATAGGTATGATGTTCTTTTTGTGGAATTCTATGTTTGGTTTAAGCCAGATGTAACGGGACCCCTGTCTTCCAAACAGTTACACTTTTGACTCATCAGGCCATAAAACATTCTTTCAAAAGATTTGAGGATCTTCAAGGTGTGTTCTGGCAAAATTCAGATGAGCATTAATGTTCTTCTGGGTTAGCAGTGGATTTTAGCTGACCTCCCTTCCATGGATGGCATTTTTGCCCAGTGTCTTTCTGATGAACAGTCATGAACAGTGAACTTTATTGATGCAAGAGAGGCCTGTAGTTCTGAGGATGTACTTCTTGACTCTTTGGTGACTTCCTAGATGAATCGTTGCTATGGTGTTGGAGGAATTTTTGATGGTTAGTCACTTCTGTGAAGGTTCACTACTGTACTGAGTTTCTTTCTCTTTTTTCCTTTCCATTTAGAGACAATGGCTCTAACTGTGGTTCTTTAGAGTACCAGAGCCTTTGTAATAGCTTTATAATGCCTCTCAGGCTGACGTATTTCAATCACCTTTTTGCTCATCATTTCTGGAATTTCTTTCAACTTTGGCATAGTGTGTTACTTGTTGCTGCAATAAATAAGATTAACATTTAAATATGATAATGATTGTTGCTTTTTTATCTTAGATTTTGTTTTAATTTCTGAAACAATTTAGCATGAGATATACACAAAAACAAAACAAAAGAAAAGTAATTTTTTTTACAGCATGGATATTTATGGAGATGGTGATTGTCCTGGGGGAGTAAAGTAAGAATGTTCTTGTAGCAATGATAGATTATTATATCTACTTATATGCCAAATAGTGAGTCATCAAAGACACACATTCAGTGATGTTCCTGTGGTCATAGAGTGTTTCAGGTCTTTCAAGATCATATGCCCTCACCCAGATTACTGAGGTTCCTGTGCATCTGGCTTGTGTCCCAGATTCACTGACAAACAGATCACTGTTTTTAAGCCACAGCCATCAGTAGGCCCTTTATGCAGCCTCCATAGCGGACTTGATGGCTTTTCTCATTGCAGCCCCAGTAATGACAAGCAACGTGTAGACCTTACACAGAGACTGACCAGCAAAGCTTTTACATTCAGCTTCAATGGGCTCACAGTGTGCCTTCCAGACTGCCCTTCTGCATTCATCCACCAGCTGCTGATACTTGAACTGCTTCCATTTATTTGCCTCATCAATGCAGTCCTCCCAGGGAACCGTGAGCTCTAACAAGAGCACCTGCTTGTTAGAACCATGTTTGGCCTCAATGCAGGTGTCAAGATGTAGACCAGGAACTTGAAATGCTTCCCCAGATTGACTTGCAGTTCCAAATCCGAAGCCCAGGTAAACAGCCCAGCTGCCGGCTTAGGTTGCAAATGTAGCTGCTCCCCGGCCCTGACAAAGGTGATGTTCCTCTGGTGACAACCATGCTTGTTTTTGGCCATAGCTTTGGAGATGGACTCTGCGATTGACTTCAGCACCTGATCATGCTACCAGCAATAATGGCCCTCCCCCAAGGCTGTCGGGAAGCTGCTTAAGATGTGCTCTAGGGAACCCCTCCCAGGCCACAGAGAATATGCTTGTGAGTCATTCCTACTCCAGATTTACTGAAAAGGACATCATAGAATGCTTGTACCAAGAACTTGATCCGATGAGTATCTGCCTGCCAGATCTCATTCCATGAGATTTTCTCCAGAACACCCTTTCACCTCATCCATGCTCCCTGATGCTGTATGGCCCCCATCCTGCAGGTCCTTTCCTCTTTAGCACCTCATCCAGAACTAGCTGGCGTCTGTCCCTACCATGGGCCCTATCATAGCAATGTTGTGGGTTGGCTCCAAACCCTGCATGGCATTTAGCAACGCCCTGTTTCTCAATGAGGACTCAGCAATCTCTAGGCCTTACTGCACTCTCCAATTCTTTCCTGTCACACTGTGATGCCTACTAATGCCATCTTTGAGCCCTTGGAGTCCTGATAGAGTAATGCCTCTCTGGTGCAAGTGACCTTGTATTCCTTATTGAGGCTGCTAAACGGGAGCTAAATTTTGCTTCTCTTCCCATAGAGTGCTGCCCTGCTCAAGGTGCGTGGCAGACCAAGCCACCTACAGAGATAGCTACTGACCTTCTTCTCCATGGTCTCTTCTGTTGTCAAGGTTACCTTATACACCAGCAGAGGCCAGAGGACATGAGGAAAGATGCCATGTTGATATATCCAGGGTTTAAATCGGCCTGGTAGGCCAGACTTATCGACTGTGGTGAGTCAAGTTTCAAGCTCCCTGATGGTGGCTGCATGGCTCTAACATCCCTGAGGCAACAGTCAAAGTACTTGCCCAGGCTTCTGCCAGGCTTCTCAGTGATTGTCGGCGGTGGTGTAACAAGATATATAGCCCTTACCCCTGTACTTTTAGTCCACAGCATATTATCCATTGTTGCATTACACTCCACCTGCTTTTATCCATTTAAATACCTAAATTCATGCAAATGAATGTTTACATCCTGTGTACACACAGCACCTTAAATGCCTTGTAGTCCTATTGTGCCTGATGTCTTATATATGTTGTATGTTGTTACATTGAACTGTTTCTTTCTTTGTTTTTTTTGTTTTTTTGGCACCTTGGTCTGAGAGAAACTCTTATTCGTTCAGCTGTATACTTTGTACGTGGAAGACTGACAATAAAGTTAACAATGACTTTTTCACATTGGTGAGATGTTGGATAACATTTTTTTTTTTGCTTCAATAAAATAAATGAATAAAACCTATATTGTGCATTTACTCAGGCTGCCTTTGTTTTGTGTTGTATTTTGTTTGAGGATCTAACTGTTTAGTGTGAGATATACACAAAAATAGAAGAAATGGGGAAATACTTTTTCACAGCACTGTAAAGACAAAACTTTTAACACAACTATGCCGTTAAATCTGGCTGAACTGAAAATATATTTGAATGTCTTCTGCATGGAAGTGAAAGCTAACACTGTTTCCAAATGACATGTATGTGGAACTGAATATAAAGATGGGGCATTTAGAGTCTGTTCAGATAGGGTTTTGCTGCATGTATCAGATTTTGTTCATTCTTTTTGTATTTGTTTTATTTGTGTCTATATGTTTAATATATTATGCTCTCAGATATTTTTGTCTGACCATTTACTTTGCACCAAGGAGCAAATCAAATAACTAAAGACTTCAAATCTGGGCACACCACTGCTTATCTTCACAGAAATGGTTTAGTGGGTATATATTTGATCTCACAGCATTTAGACAAATGACTCTACTTGGGAAACCCCTCCTCCACACTTCATCTCTCTCTTTGATCTATCGCCGTGTGAGCTTAATTGGTAAAGTCATAATGTGTTCAATAATGCAATATCACACAATAAAAGTTCTGTTGCAGTGACTTTCAGCATGGCTGTGATTCAGCTGTAGACATGAAGCCACAGCATGACTTTTTTTTTCTGGAAAACTCACTGAAATACTTAGAAAAGAACAGAGAGTGACAGTTGACTCTCAAAAATCTTAAACAGAAAAGATCCTTTGGATATTGGACAGTAATGGGAAAGATTGGAGGCATCAAAAATGTTGATGTCTTAAAAAACCTGGTGACATCTTGTTAGGATTTGAGAATCGATATCCTGGAAAATCTGTTAGGATTTGTGAGTCTTCGAGTTATGATTTTTAAGAAAAGAGAAACTGTAAGTACACAAAAGGATGGGGCCCTCGCCCTGCTAAACACTTCCCACACCAACCTTGGGAGAGTTTGGCAAATAACACAGACATACATAGTTCAAATTTTGAAAAATATTTGCATAAACAGGAAGCATATGAATGTAAGGCAGGAACAACTCCATATATGGTTTTCAGAAAGTCATAGGAATACGAGTAAATGTTATACGGAAAGGTATGTATAAGGAACAATAAAGTGTTCACTGCAAAGCTTTTTTGAGTTTACTCACCTTAACTCGATTTTTAACCTTGAGTTGAGGAAACTCAAAAAAGCTGTGCAGCAAGTTGCCTTGAAATTTTAAGTTAAGTCAACCTTTCTTTTTTACAATGTGTAAAACAAAAGAACCAAGAGGAAAAGTGTTAACAAGGGAACAGAAAGCTAAGCATGTTCACAGTAAACTTATCACATGCTTAACTTAGTGCATTGATGGTTGAAGATCACTGATAATAATTAGAAAAGTAACTTGGTAATTGGTAGGAGGTAATTGCCCATGATGCCCATGGTAATGTTAAGCGCTCATCATAAAATACTGTTATCTTGGAAAATGATCATTTACACAAGAACAATTACATTCTAGGCATTTTATGGCTTAGTTAAGTGTTCACGGCAGAGGTGGGTCTTTAGTTGTTTTTTGAAGATAGTGACAGATTCTGTGGTCCAGATTGATGTTGGAAGTTCATTCCACCACTGAAGAACAGTCCATTTGAAGGTTCTGTAAAGGGACCTTGAGGAACGCTGAGTAGGAACTACTAAGAATCGGTCGTTAACTGATGGCAGATTGCGTGAGTGAACATAAGCCTCAAGGAAAGTGTTGAGGTAGGGGGTGCTGTTCCAGACAAGGTCGTGTACGTGAACTCAAGGCCTTGAACTTGATGCGGGCGGCTACAGTAAACCAGTGGAGGGAGATGAAGAGGGGTGTGACCGGGGTTCTTTTGGGCTGGTTGAAGAAATCTCATACTGCTCTTTGCCTTAATCTGATAGATACTTTAACCTTTCCCTGAGTTCATCGATCAACTTTTTTTTTGCAACTTCCATGCTCTCTTCCCAGGCTGAAAGAGAAAGAGATGTGTGAGAGATATATTTTGTATTGTCATTTTGAAAAAGTTGTAATTGTATTGTCCTCACTTGGATTTGAGCAGGAAAAGTTGACAGAAAACATGACTTTTTGTCCTTGAGCCCCCTCTGTGCTTTCAAACACAGGCTGCTTCAGAGTCTTCTGTTTAAACCAGTCATCTAGACAGTTTCTTAGAGATACAGTATCTGGTTCTGAAAAACAATAAAGGAATTGGTAAAGTATACAAAAATATGTCTTGTACTTAAACTTTGGCCATGATTTATTATTTATCCCACACTGCAAAAATGACATTTTAGCAAGTGGAAATACCTTGAATATAGACAAACTTACCAAGTATTTCCTATTACAAGATTATAACAAAACAAAAATAGGATTATTAAGGCTATTTCTAGCCTGTTTTACTAATAGTATTGAAAAAGTCTTGTTCTATTAACGATTTTTGCTAATTTTAGCATTTATCTAGAAAGAAGTAAAATTATCTGATAATAGAATAAAAAAATATATACTGCTTAAAATCAGTAAAAAAAAATATATTGGGCTACTGATTGAAAGGTCATAAGGTCATAACTTGGGCCCATCACCTGCTCTGTTCTCTAAAGTATATGTGACAAATAATATAGTATTCTTATAATTACACATCAGGTAATGCTGATTAGAAGTACATATACAAGTACATATACAAAATGTGATACATGTAAGTGCAAAATAATGTGTTTTCCATTTATAAGGAAAATGGAGGAAAAAGCACTTTGTTCGCATAAGAGGTGTGCTGATAATATATAATGTGAAACTAAGACATTAATTTGGTTAGAAAATATCACACTGTGTATGCTTATTTTAATCATTTGCATAGCTACCATTGTGTTTGTATGTTTTCTGTTGTTGTTGTTTTCTGCAGGGTATAATCACTGCAAACTGCACATTCATTATGCAAACGGGAATGGGAATACATGGGAAATGGGAATTATTTCGCTCCTTTGAAAGATGCAAATCTCAATAGACCTTGTTAGTAAATCATTTTGCACCTTTATAGGTTTATTAAATGGATAATTTCCTTTTTTTCTGGCATGTTGCAAATCTTTTCTGACTAAAACACAAGGGTTTGAATGCAATGCTATAGAAGCTGATCATTAGTTTATAATTCAGTGTATAATTTCCAACCTCTTTGTGGTGCTTACCTGGCTCCACTGCTAGCAGGCCCAGAATGCGGCTAGTAAGATGATTACGATTTTCTTTTTTACTCTTCTGGTGTTTGCTCTCCATGGTGTAATCTTTGAACAGGAGCTCAACTGAGCTTTTATATAGGGTGTGGTTGTGTGAATACATAAGTTCTTTTTGACCTTTTGTTCTTAGTAAGGTATTAATCTGAACCTCTGTCTCCTCAAGTGTGCTACACTTTGGCAAAGACTTGAACCCAAAGAGCAAGGGTAGCATGCCCAGTG
Source organism: Prietella phreatophila (assembly GCA_025728095.1). Taxonomy (NCBI): domain Eukaryota; kingdom Metazoa; phylum Chordata; class Actinopteri; order Siluriformes; family Ictaluridae; genus Prietella; species Prietella phreatophila. The sequence goes on along the minus strand of JAOUWY010000045.1, from coordinate 7,592,364 downwards.
CTTTCTGCAGGGCATCCTGCTTTGCTTCTGCCTCTGTGGTGCCTGTAGGAAAAAACAAACAAATAATTTTTAGTCACATCAAGCTAAATTTTCCCCATCAACAAAAAATGCATGCAGTGCAGTGCTAAAACGAATTCCTTCGCTGTCTGAATTTTCTTGCTCTGACATTTATCAGGGTTTTTGTCATACTTTTTAGCAACATGTAATAGTGTGGCATGTACTGCATAATATGTATAAAGGTAAACTGAAAATACATCAATTTTGTGATGTATGTAGCAGCCAAACTAACCTTTTCCATCGTAGACTAAATTGTATGTTATATCAATAAGGGAACACTTGTTGTCTTCAAAGACTTCCTTAGGAAAGGTGAGAGACTTCTGGGAAAAATGTTGTTTCACCAGCATGGAAGCATTGCTTTCATCTTAAAGAGGGATCCAACAAAATACACACATTTGTTAACCATATTTCTATAACAATATTATAGCAACAGTCTGTGATGGCTTGTCGTGATATCAGATGGGAAACAAAAATCTATCAATATGTATTCTGAATATCTTGACAAGTTGTATTGTCAATCACAATATAAGTGTTGAGCAATGCATTATGACACAATGTATAATAGATGGTATAATATGATAGATGAGGGGGAAACATTGATATTTAATAAGTGAAAAGGTTCAGGGGTAGGGAAGGGCTAGGGGTTTTAAGGGAAGGAGCAGCTCATTTATACCAGACGCACCTGACAGCATTAAGTGTGATGCAGAAAATTACCTAATTTTGGTGTAGAAATTCCCAATGCATGCCCAAGCAATAAATACGTTTTACGAATAGCATTTTTCTTGGCTGTGTATTCACTGCTGTTTTGAAATGTGAATTTGTCCAAGTTTATGTCCACATGACAGCTGAAGATCATCTCAGTGCTGACACGCTCTACTGTTATTGATGGAGGCTTGAGATGAAACAATGCTAGAAGTGTGTTGATGTCTGTAAAACATACACACATAAAGGTCAGTTGGGAAAAGTAATCAATGCCTAGCATGTTTTGTGTTTTGTGGAAAATGTCGTCTCCTACTGTCTGTTATTCTACCAGAAGATACTCTGTGCATGTAAATCAAACCAGTGTTTACCTTTATAATCAAGCTTGGGGGATTTCTTGGATGTGTCTGGACTTGCATCCTGAGCTCCTGTCACCAGACAATCCTGACTGACATTGTCCTTTGGTTGAAGAGAAACGTTCTTGCTAATGGCTGTCGTAGATGATGCTGCAGTTACAACAAGTTCATCTTTATTGCAAAGACCAAACTCATATTATAAATCCAAATGTTTTGCTCTCTCAACCAGATGGAAGTGGCACAGATATTTAATAAATAAAGTTAAACTCACAGTGCAAATTATCTCCACTTGTACCAGGACCCTCCACTTCTTCACTGACTCCTCGATTTACCTTCCATCTGTACACGGGACTTTGGAGATGGAGTGCATCCAGACGTTCCTTCAGTAAACCTTTATAGTTTTTGCCAGCTTCAGCCTCAAAACTGCAGTTAAAGAGTCCTGATAAATGCTGCAGGGCAACCATAGCTGCCTGCTGTTCTGCCTGTTTCTTCTTTGAAGAGCCATCTAAATGGTTTTCATAAAACAAGAATGCATCATCAGTGATAAAAAACAAAGTGTGCTATAAAGGGGTAGTCCAATCAAACAATTAAACCAATTCTGAATGACCTTTGTCAGAAAAATCTAAAGGGTTTTCATAAACCAAGTATGGAGCATCAGAGATAGATACCAAACTGAGCTGTAAAGGGGTAATCAATCCAGTCAAGCATTGCTATGGTGTCAAGCAGTGTAGACAGCTCCTGAATTACCTTTGTCATAAAAAGTGAAAGGCCCACTGATTTGGAGTTTGCACAAAATCTTATCGTCTTGGCGATCTGAGAGTTCCAATGGTTTTGGGAAATTATACCTCTGAAAATGTTCCAGAACTGTTGTCTTAAAAGTTTTACCTGTTACAAGGGGAAGAACAAGACTAGAAGAAGATCAGCCCCTGGTTAAATTTATAAAACCATTACAGTCACATAATTATTTGCACCCACCTTCAAGAGAAGTCAGACCAAATTGAAAGGCTAGTTTTCTGTAAGCTGATTCTATGGCTTCCTCCTCGTGAACACAACCATCAGAGACAACCTCTTGGTTGTTGAGGACCACAGTCACAATACAATAATAGATAGTGCCTGAAATGGAAATAACAAAATCAAATGTTGCTTTCACTTTGATTACAGCTCATCCTACTGGCTCTTTCTGTCATAGCGCATTTTCACTGTTCATGTACAGTAAACCTCTGGGTACCTGTAGAATCCATTTTGGAGTCCAGTGTTTCTGTCACTTGAAACTCAACAGCATTGAGCGTGTCTGCTGTAGGTAGATCCTGGACCACAGTGACACTGTTCTTTGGTTGAAGGCTATCATTCTTGCTAATTACCTTTGTAGTGGACACTGAAGAGTCACAAAAGAGTTGATAAAAATTATACCACTTTATTACAAAAAGGGCACAGATGAACAAACACAGTATACATATTTTACAAGGTAAGGTTACATTGTGTTTATAGCACATTAAGCTTCAATGAAGTGTTACAAATTTTTTTCATTATACGTATAAATAAATTAAAACTCACTGTGTGAATTATCATCTTCATTCAAAGTGGAACCCTCTGTTTCTTGACTGATGCATACATTTTTTATTTTAAAATCATATTCAGGATTCTTCAACCCAAGAGCATCTAGACATTCCTTCAGAAATCCTTTCCAATTGTCACCAGCATTAGCCAAAGACCTGCAGTTAATGATCCCTGACAAATATTGCAGGGCAACCTTAGCTGCCTGCTGTTCTGCCTGTTTCTTCTTTGAGGAGCCATCTAAAAGATTTTCATAAACCAAGTATGGAGCATCAGAGATAGATACCAAACTGAGCTGTAAAGGGGTAATCAATCCAGTCAAGCATTGCTATGGTGTCAAGCAGTGTAGACAGCTCCTGAATTACCTTTGTCATAAAAAGTGAAAGGCCCACTGATTTGGAGTTTGCACAAAATCTTATCGTCTTGGCGATCTGAGAGTTCCAATGGTTTTGGGAAATTATACCTCTGAAAATGTTCCAGAACTGTTGTCTTAAAAGTATTACCTGTTACAAGGGGAAGAGCAAGACTAGAAGAAGATCAGCCCCTGGTTAAATCTATATAACCATTACAGTGACATAATTATCTGCACTCACCTTCAAGAGAAGTCAGGCCAAATTGAAAGGCTAGTTTTCTGTAAGCCGATTCTATGGCTTCCTCCTCGTGAACACAACCATCAGAAACAACCTCTTGGTTGTTGAGGACCACAGTCACAATACCGCAAAAGACGGTACCTGGAATGGAAAGATCAAAAAGTAAATTTTTCAATATCATTGTGAAACATGTAATGTATCATTAAAAACACTATCTCTGGCATTTCAGCATATACTAAGTTGCCAGTTTATTATGTACACCTACATTGTTAGCTACCGTACCTCACAAAAGTGAGTACACCCCTCACATTTTTGTAAATATTTGACTATATATTTTCATGTGACAACACTGATGAAATGACACTTTGCTACAATGTAAAGTAGTGAGTGTACAGCTTGTGTAACAGTGTAAATTTGCTGTCCGCTCAAAATAACT
>JAOUWY010000045.1:7488935-7501660 GCA_025728095.1 Prietella phreatophila | reverse complement strand
ATAAAAAAGTATAATATAAGTATGTAATAGTATAGTATAATGAGTAAGTTAGTTAGTGGTCCAGGACAGGCAAAAACCATTGTTTTCTAAGTTCTGTATATATAGTTTATTAATATTTTAGTTGCACATACGTTTCGAAGAAACACTTTTCACCTGTGTTTAAACTCCTTTTACCTTTACTAGACATAACTAATTTGCCTCTTACAGGTGGTCAATGTCCACTATAGCATGAGCATCGACGGTAAAGTGGAGGAGGGCTCCATGGAGATTGACACAGTGAACAACTTAGAGAGGTTCACAACAGGCAGCAAAAATGATGAAGCAGTTGAAGTCCATGATTTTCAAATTGTAAGTTATCAGCAATACTTTTATAACTCTATGTAGCACTTTTACATATAAATGAATACTATTAAATACAGAGACAGAATTACTTTTCTCTAACGCTGGTAATCACACTGAGAACATTTATCCCCACAGCGACTCACCATGAGAGTTACTCTTGGCCTCTTAGTTGCTTCTCTGACTAAATCACTCCTTACCTAGTCATTGACTTCTGGTGGACAACCTCCTCTATGTAGAGTCATGGGTTTGCCTTATTCTTTCCATTTTTAAATAATTGATTAAATAATGCTCCAAAACATATTTAAAATTTAGGATGATACATCCAGAACTTTGTCTCAGATTTGTTTTGATAGCTGCTTGGTCTTCATGATGCCCCACTTCAATATTACAGGGTATTTTATGTAGGCTCATGATGTATAATCCCAATTACATCGATTTCAGTTCTAGGTTGTTGCACTGCAAAATGTGCAGCAATTGTTGACTTCTTTATTCATATAAAATCCACCAAAATCTCACTCACTATAAAGATCCATATGAATTCTTTCTGAGATTGGGTTGGAATAAAAACATTTGGTCAGAGTACATTACGTTTCCTTAGTTGCCATCACTTGTGTCTTTTATACTCAGGGAATTACTGGAATCCGTTTTGCTGGAGGAGAGAAGTGTTACATCAAGACTGAGGCCAAAGGTCACCTTCCAGACCTGGAATCTCTAAACAAGGGGTCTTTGACATTTGACCTGGTATGTTGAGCAACCACATTTTACAGCTACAGTTTTCAGCATTGACTGGCAAATATCTGCTTTTGCATCTAATTTCCAAAGAAGAATTGATTTTTTTTTTAAAACTCACCATAGTTTTACATCTTCCTTTGACAGCAGAATTGTAACCACTTCAACATTCCAGGCCTTATACAGTTGCAATAAAAATGATTCAACCCCCATTGCAAATTAGGTCTTTTGTCAAAATTTACAGACATTCAGCTGTTTGCAATGAACAAATCAAACAAATCCAATTGAAGAATGCTTCAAGTGATTTTCCCAAATCATTAAAAATCAAGTTGCATTTTAAGTTGAATTTGGGGAAACCACTTGAAGCATTCGTTTTTTCAATTGCGTGATTTGTTCATTACAAACAGCTGTAAGTGTATACTTTTATTTTACAATAAACCTGATTTGCAACGGGGAATCATTTTGATTGCAAATGTAGATAATGGCCATGATTGAATGCATGCTTTAAACATTTGTGGATAGGAGATAAATAATATTTACCACCAAAAGAATCGACAGAACCCACAAAAGGTTTGGATTTCCGTTGCGCCTTGTTCCATATGTTATTTTTCTTTGAGTGAAAAAGACCAAAAAAATTGAAGTGATTGAGTATGCACATGGCTATCGCTTTTGGCAGAGCCCACCACAGGATCGGCAGTTAGTGATTCTGCCCGAGGCGCTTCCATCCAGTTTTTCAAACACAAAAAAAGTCCACAGCTCGGGAGACCCCTTAAAAGCTGCTCACGGCTCAATTTTTCGGGAGTGCTGCCAAGACTAGGCTCCAAATTAGAGCGCCAATGCCCCCTCACCTCACAGCTGCAGCATTCATTTTGCATCGTGCATTTAAAGACGATACTCTCGAAACAGCCGTGACTGTGAAGTTGCTGCGTTCTTTTTCAAGCACTCATCCATCTTTAAATGATTTAATGCAAATGGCCACTTGAATATTCATGCGGCGTATGTGTTTTACAACGTGCTTGCTGGGCTGCACTGATAAGGGTGGTCCTGTCAAAAGCGATGCTTTGCAGCATCTTAGAGCTTTATGTGTGTGGCTGGGAGGAAAGTATGAAATGGATGGGACACAGACAGTGAAATGAATGAGAGACGGTGTGCAACTGTGAGCTACTATTCGTGGTGCTAGGCACATCCATTTTAGTCCTTTGAAGACTGAAGTGAAGGAGCGTTCCACAGCGTGGAATCCGTGGTCAAATCTAAACACTTACAAATCAGTACTCGCGCTACCAAGTAGGGATGCATTGATACCATGTTTTTTGGCACCTGTCGATACTTACCCGGATACTGAAAGGAGTAATCTACTCATGATTAATCAATCAGAGCCGACATGGAGCATGTTATTTAGCTCTGTTTGTTTCCACTATTTAGATAGTGGTCATAAAAAGCACCACCATGTGTCCAAAGATATCTGTTACTAGGCCTGTTGTTTATTTCGATAGTGCATTAGCTAGCTACATTAGTTATTTTGGACTGGGTAGGGTTGCAGTGAATGTTGTCTGTATAGCTGTAAGTACGCAAAGTACACTGGAATGTCTCCACTTGTATCGCCCTTGTCTTCAATGATTTATAGTATGTGCTCAAGAACAGTATGCTGGGTAAGAGCTCTTATTTTCACTGACTTAGGGTTGCCTTTAGACATTTTTGAGGTTTTGAGTATTTCAGAAACCGGTGATCTCCTGGAATTTTAATACATAGCAGTCTGTAGAGTTTACTAAGAATGAATGCGACAAATTAATTTTTTTCCAATGACCATTGAATGGAAATGTCTTGTTGATGAGGTGATGAGAAGAGAATGCATAGACAGGTCTGAGCTGACCGGAAGTCTATAGTTGTTCAAATAACCACTCTTTACAACCATGGTGAGCAGAAAAGCATCTCAGAACGCACAACACACTGAACGTTGAGGTGAAGGGCCTCAACAGCAGAAGATCTAATCGGGTTCCACTCCTAGCAGTCAAGAACAGGGGCCTCAACAGCAGAAGATCTAATCGGGTTCCACTACTAGCAGTCAAGAACAGGAATCTGAAGCTACAGTTGACGCAGGATCACCCAAACTGGGTAGCCGAGTATAATAAAGTGGGCAGGGAGTGTACTGTAAGAAGATGCTATACGTGACATAGTATTAAGTGGTATCAGATGTTGGTAGCATTTGAACAATTTGAGTAAAGTTTGATATTAGTATTGGCATCAATGTGTCCCTAGTGCAAAGCATGACAATTTAAGCCTTTCCTAACAGCTTTTGGGCTGTTTTGTTGGAGCACGGATAGCAAGGACACATTGAACAGAAAACCCAAATGTATAATTAAATCGCATGTATATTTGGATTCCCACAGGAGGATGAGGTCATGCCTGCCAAGTTCATAGAAGACCCTCTAATCTGGGTCACAGCTGATCAGCCCCTGAAAGACACCAGCTTCCTCAGCGCCAAGATTTTGGACCTCTGCGATGACGTGCCCATCTTCTGGCTGCGTATAAGCTACCCCAACAGTAGAACTACTTCTTACTGTGCTCCCTGCTTGTCTGTCCTTTTGACAACATATTTCTCAATTTTCTAGGTTACAAAGACAGCATTGCTGAAAATATATAGCCCATAAAAAGGACATCCACTGATGTTAAACATTATTGTATATATTTATGTTGATATTTTATGGTACCAAGAGCAAGTGAAGGTTACTCTGACTGTTTTCAATTAATTGGTCTGGAAAGCAGCAGAAATGAGCAGTTTATCAAAACAGAGCCAGAAATAGTTTTGCCTGTTAAAAGAGATTGCTTTGACTCATTTCAAGCAACTCTTAAGGGTGTTTTATGATGACATATCAGTACATCATAAAATTAATGATATATTTAGGCGTTCCTTGTAATGGTGAAGAGTCATAAAATCACACATCTGTTTCAGGGTATACAATAAACTGCAGCCAAGGTATATGGGCTATCTGCAATTTCAAAAATAAATGATTTATGAAGTCAACTCAAAGGAAGATCCATTTGCACTTTGGCCCAAAAATGACCAGTAGAACCCATTTGAGAACTCTGGACTGGAAGTGAGAATCTACAGGATCACAAAAATTACAAGACAACAGTCCCATTAGTAGGCATTACGCGGCATAATTGACAACAGGCCGTTAATCATGTGAGGTTTCTGGTATATTGTGCCATCATTTCACATAATGTAGAAAGATGATGACATTAAGCCATTGCAGTGGCAGGTCAAGTAGCAAATTACTTGTCTAAAGAATGTGCTAGAACATTTCTAGGACTATTACTATACTAAAAAAAGGATAACATGTTAGAATGAGTGTATCAATGTGATTTGTCTTGAAGCTGGCATCATTTTCTGTGCCATGCCATAAACTGAACAACAACTGGTATACAGTAACAGCAGTGTGGTATAATATTCCAGATCATAGTCGAACAGTATATCTACCCCTAATTAACATGACTCAAAGAAACAGCCAGGCTCAATGGTACAATCAGCATGTTATTTGTCCCTGACAATATTTGTCAAATTAAAGAACAAAACATGATCAATTGAATTGTTATTTTGCATGAATCATGTTCACTGCCCATTCCAGGAGAGCAGAAGAAACCAGTTCCAAGGGCCAGACGACAGGCTCCGGGAGACGACGACCACACTCCATTCAACCCTAACAACCCTTACCATGTGAGTGCCATTTGGCTAGAAAAGTTTTCCACGTGATGGTTGTATTTGTACAGATGAATCAGAGGAAGAGGGAGTGAAAGAGAAATTCAGTACAACTGAATTAGTATGCAGAAGTCACATTGGATTTCAGAAAGCGACCCTTGCATGATTGACAGCTTTAATGTAACGGTAGCTGTACCGCCTGCAGCCATACTTAACATGGCAGTAATTTCAATAAAATGTGAATATCCATTTGGCAAAAATGTCCATCCCAATTGTAATCACTCTGACCCTTGAGGCCAGATCGCAGCACAGCAATATTTCAGGACTGTCAATTCAGAGCGCGCCAGTCGATACTTGTCTACATCAATTGTGGACCACCAAACATGCTATGTTTTGCCTATTTTTGGGCCATAGTTGTTTTTCCCCTTTCTTCAGCAAGGAAAAACAACATGTTGAGGATGGTACTGTTTTATTGTGTCACAGAATACACGTGTAACTGGACACTCCTATTGTTAGAAAGTAGAGGGCAACATGCACAGACGTGAGAGCATGGGCAGATGTTAGGGTCACTGTAGGACGCCATGCCTGTCACCCTGCATCTAATCTCACAGACCTCCTTTCTACAGAGCCAGAATCCCTCTTATTGACCCTCTCCTCCCCCTTCTGACTCTGCCAAAAAAAAAAATCCCTCTCTTTAATCCATTTCCACAAAAGTGAAACACCATCTGGAAATAAATAGCATCTAATTCTTTACTAAATCTGTACATATAGACAGTCTTGGAAGTGCTGTTATTTTTTATTTTTATTATTACACCTCGGCTTTTAGCATCCAGATGGTGCACACCTGCATGATATTGTGTGTCGTCAGTATAAATGACACGACTTTGTACTGATTTCATCTTGTACACACTAACTTTCAAAGCTGCAACATTCTTCCCAGCTCTGATACACTTTGGGTGCGTTCACATATTCACAATGTTTAACACATTTGAATCAAACCTCGGTTTGTTTCCCCCTTGGTGTGGGTTGTATAGGAAGATGAGAACACAGCCATCACACTCCAAAACGTGCACACGTTGGTGCACTAACCAGTCTGAGAGCATCTGAGAGAGGTAGTTAAACTGTCCCAAGTGAACTGCAGTGAGAAAGAAAGCACTGGTGCTACACAAGTGTCCTGAGCTCGGGCTCCCATCTGTATAGTTTGACATGTTTTATCCTTGATGAATTTATAAAAAAATATTGATTAACCATGAAGATAATAAAACAGGAGTGTTTATCCATGACTAATGTGTTTGGCCCAATTGCAGCGTCAGGGTGAGGACAGCCCTATGACGGTTGACACCATGCTGGACCACACAGGTGTGTGCTGCTCCGAGTGTCGCCGTAGCTATACACACTGCACGCGTATCTGCGAGCCTCTGGGTGGCTACCAACCATGGCCATACAACTACAGAGGCTGTCGGCAAGTGTGCCGTCTCATCATGCCATGCAACTGGTGGGTGGCTCGCATCATGGGCCTCGTCTAAGGGCTCCACAGAGGACGAACTCACAAAGAACGCTAGTTTTCAACATAGAAGCCTCACCACAAGCATCACTTTATTATGATGGGGTCTAAAGTATTAGAATACAGGTTGTATTTAGTATACGAGTGTTACTGAATCGTGCCACCATTGCTGGGGAACAATGTGAAGGACTTTTGGTTGGCTTCAAAAAAATAGGAACAATGCACATTAAGGAATTAGTTATTGGGAAATAATTCTAATGTATAGTTTTACTTAATAAGCAGCCAAAATATTTAACTCTTTTCTCCTCTTCCCCCTTTTTTTTGTGGCACCATCAAGTTAATAAGTCATGAAAGTCATCCATGCCCACAATAAATGTGATGTGGACTAAAGTAAAACATTATTTTTCTTCTGATGTAAATATATGTAATAAGTTGCTTCAGAGCACAGCAGACAAATCTTTGAACAGCAAAAGTATAAACGCCTAAATATGAGATATTTAAGATTTAACACTTGCTAGCTTTAAAACCATTTTGTTTCCTTGGATAGTTCTTTTGATGCGACATAAAACGACTTCTGGCCTTTTTTATGTTGACATCAGACAAATATTGCTGCTTTGAAAGTGCTGTTTCAATATAAAGCCAAAGTGTAATAAAGATCTTTTTCTACATTAGAAATGAACTACGTTGTCTCTGCTTTAGCAATGACGCAAATGAATGGGTTATTTTTGATGTCTGAGTAGAGAAGCTTAAAAAAACAAGGGAGAAAATGACTTAAGAATTTACACTAGAGCCATAACATGTTGCTGTTTCAGTAGCTTCAGAGATGAATGGTGTGACGTGAATGCATCATTTAACCGTTAATGGAGAGGTTTAAGGACTGTTTTACAAAACATAACTACATGGAACGTAGTTTTCTTTTTAGAGCTCCATTTTGTTTAACCAAATGCTCAAGGCAGCTGCTTCATGAACCAAAACACTATTTATGCCCTTCATGAAAGCTTTGCATTACATATTCCAAGTGTGACAGAAGACACACTTTCTATCAGTGTGAGGCTTAATAAACCATTCTGATTATGGGGGAAAAAAAAAACTGAGGACTTCCATTTCCAGAGAAAATTTTTTTTACAATGTGTTTGAATAATATTCAAGGAAACCACAACCCCTGAAATACATTGCAAAAATGGCCAATATGTATACCGATGCAAGGCTACTTGATGAGTGATACTTGAACAGGTTGAATAATGTCAAAGACAAGATGTTCCAGACAGCCAGTCTCCACATCACAGACTATTAAAAAAAGGGCAAAGAAATCTTGCAGGTGTAGTAGACATCTAAAAACATCAGGAGGTGGTTCTTAGACATTGACGAACTTTCATCCTCGATCAATCTTCAATGTAGACGGGGAATAATTATGAGCGATAAACAAGTGCTCACCACAACTGTTAGTCCCAGATTTATGCAATTAGGTCTGAAGGACAGGCCGAACGTGAACAGGACATAATGTGCACATAATGAAGGGAAGGCGAGTGCTGTGAGGTGTTTATGAAACTGTAAGACATGTTGAAATCATCATGCCAAGTTCCTTTAATATGGCTTCCATTCCATATCATCAGGGGGATTAACATCCACTTTCCGCTTGCCCACGTCTGTCCAGTTAGTACTGAGAACTGTGCCTCCTGATTCCATCTGTGTAAAGATTAAGGAGTGATTAAACCCTCAGAAAACGGCATTATGAAACAAATCGCTACTTGACAAGCACGGGAAGTGTAAGAAGCGGAATACATGATGACATTCACAAGAAACAAGACTCACAGCATACACTTTGGAAGACAAAACGTACGGATGTTTCATAAATAAAGTTAGAAAGAGTGATAAAATCAGAGAATAAAACTGAATTTTCTTTCTTCACCAGAGCAAGCAAAGCAATATTTCCCCAGAGATCTCAAGTAGACTCATCATATTAATCTTAAATACATTAATATTCTGGTCTGGAGGACCAAATGTCTCTCAGCTCGTCCTTCCACATCTCACCAGTTGAAGAAACAGGACAATATTTTTGAAGAATGTACTAGGTACAGAAAACAGCAAAAGCTTAAAACAATTGAATGAAATGTATAAAAGCTACAAGAATGTACTTCTATAAACGATTAAGCACTACACGAGTAGACATGGAAAGAAAAATATCAGCAGTTAAAATGGGGGGGGAAAAAATAATTCCGATACAACAATGTTTGAAGTGGTAGTAACTGATCTACACCAAGTGAGAAAGTTTGTTTATTCCTTTCAGATATTACCCTTTACAAAAAAAGTATACCCTAACTGGATTGTTAAATTACTTGGATGTGTCTGTGTTTTATTTTGCATTATGAATAAAATAAGGTGAGGCCTACATATTATGAAAGTCTTACCCTTACAAAGGCTGAGTGCATAGAACAAGCAGATTGTGTCAGGTCCATTATTTTTATTTTTTATTTCTAGTTGCACAGCAGACAAGTCAGCAGCTCGCTGAACCTATAACTAGAGTGTTTTCCTCCACTCTTTCCTTTCCATCCAGAAACCAAATAAGGAAAAAAGAAAAATAAAAACCTTGCTATAAACTTCATTTGCATGACGTTAAACACTAGTTTTAGTATCCTGCTGTCTGATGTGGCTGTTTGTAGGACCTTTTTTTATTTTTAACTAAATGGATTAATTAAATTGCAAAGATAACAGATTATCTTTGCAGCATCAGGAACCTGCAGGCATGTGGAGATACTACAAATAAATACTGTAGCATAAAACTAATAGTAGCATAACACACCTTTGTGACTAGCAAAAATGAAGACACTAGTGAGACTCTGATAATATATTTTACATGCAATATTTTACATGACAGAATCCACAATTACTCAAAGTGCTAGATCAGGATTCCCTGCGAATTTCAGTACTCACTCATTTTCCTAACCAGTCTAACGAGCTGTTCAAACCTTTTGAGTTAAAACACGCTAGCTACTAATTTTTAGCCTTCTTAATTAGGTTTCTGGGAAACACAAACAAGCACTGGAGCTTTCAGTTGCTCAGTGGGCTAGTTAATGAATTTATGATTCGCCAACTCCTGAAAATAAACCTAAATCGTATGTTGGTAATCTTAAGAGATCCTGTATAACTTAAGCATGCTGTAGTTTCAGGATAGTTTGTGATGCGTATCGAGACAGTGTTGTTCTAATGCCTTATGCTTAATGATGTTGAAATGTTACTGCAAAACAATGAAAGGGTGCTTGTATTCCAAGCCAATACTTACAAAGGACTTGTTCATGGCCTTCTTGACCTCATCTGAGCCATCAGAGTAGATCTGCTGGAACAGCTTGTTCAGTGCTGCATCTCCCTCTAGCTTCTCAGTCTTCTCTTCCTCCTTAATATCACCCACCAACTTGTCCCAGTTGCGGGTGTAGTGGGAGGATGATGGGTATTGGTCTGAAATGAGAACAGAATAACAGAGAAAAGCAGAAATTGAGAGCGGGGAATTGTTAGGCTGACTTTATTTCTGAAGAGGAGATATGTGCTTCTTGATACTGACTCGGAGAGGGAGAAAAGTGCTTCAAATTTGGAAGGATGCTTTCGCCTTCCAGCTTCTCCCACCGGATGGCTTCTGTCTTCTTCATTTTTATCTCAACCTGAGGGAGTTAGAGCAAAAAACAGACGAGCCATTGTCAAATCCACTCACTTTGACTTGTTGCCTAGGCATGTAAAATGATCGGGATACCTGTAAACCTTCATAGGCACAATGGGCAATTCTGATAGAAGCGCATTCCTCAGAACCAGTGGAGCACAACAGAGCTGTGCACCACTAAATCGGCAATGAGCTTACAAAAGCAAGACGCATACTGAGTGGAAAAACCATGTGAGCAGACATAATAGGGAATGTTTTCATGAAGGTTAGCTGGACATTTGGTGCAGACAGTTGAAAATTGGAAATGGGGATGCTAGAATATGGTAGTTTGGATTCGTAAAATGTTTAAAGAAAAAAAAATTAAAAAAGAAAAAAAGACAAACTTCTGATAAGCACTCATTTTATTCTAAGCAATTTCCCAGTTGAAATTGCTTGGTCAATATATTCTCTTATAACAGAGCTTCATTATCACCAAGCATCCTTTAAGACCAGGAACAGAAATATACATGGGACTAAATTAAAATCAGTTCCAATGGTGCAGCTAAAGCGTCAAAGTGACTTAAATAGTGATTTAGGGGAGGCAATCAAGCTGTAAATTAAAACCTCTGGCATGGTGAAACAGTCAAGTAAGAACGTGTGAAAGGATGAAGCAAAAAAATAATAAATAAATAAATAAAATGCACAAAACAAAGATGGATCCTCAGTGAACAAAGAAATTGAAAAGGGGGAGGAGTTGGGGGTTGCCCTCTGAACAGCAGGTGAACATTTTTACACCTCTCCTGCTTTTTGCAGCTTTGAGCAGTTACCAGCACTGACATAGATGGTGACTTGTGAAGACTGGCTCATCCCAGTGACAGGCACGACACAACCGCTGAGAATCCTGATGGGCATCAGCAAAGCTGCCTGACAGTGCCATTAGGACCCTGAGAGGTGGCAGGGGGAAGAGAGGGGAAAAAAAAAAAAAAAAACCATGCTACCTAAAAACCGCCGGCCTGTCATCATCACAGCCATTAGAGCAACCGACGGCCATCCCTGCATGTCACATATCCTGAGTTTCTTAAACTCACACCACCCAAAATATCCTAAAGGAGGTTGGGGAAGAACAAAGTGTCAATGTACAAGACACTGACATATGGCTGTGGATTCTAAGACCTCTCATTAAAAATAAATTAAAAAACTAACAGACAGGTGTGGGCATTAAAAGGGGGTGGATCTGATTATTTGTTTGCAAGGGAAATGATTCGCAACAGCAGCAGTTTCAGATCGTGCCCTTTGCCTTTCCATTCCTTCCTCATCCATCCATTCTGTCCATTAAAGTGGTTGTTAATTGGTTAATAGTCGTTCTGGCATAGCAAGGGTCAGACGTCTCTCACTGATGAATAAGTTCAACAAAACAGTCTTCATGTAAAACTGTAATGAATTTCCTGGTCACACAATTGCACTATTTGACCATGTAGCATTAGCACATCTGTATAAGGGATTTATTTATTGATAAATAGTTTTTCCTCACCATCAGCTCTGGCTCGCTCATTAGGGATAAATTCCTACATTTTAAATCTATACCCTGAATTGATATGTTTCTGTAAAGCTGCTTTGGGAAAGTGTCCATTGTTAAAAGTGCTATACAGAGTTGAAAATGGACTTTTGAGGGGTTAAGACAGTCAAGTAAGCACAACTTATTTAAACTATGTGAAGAAAAGAGCACAGAGGGGGAAGAAACACACGCAAACGCGTGAAAAAAACGTCATGCGCTAAGAGAATGCTTGCATTAACAAGATTAAGTACAAAAGTCCAACTTTTTGCTGAAACAAAAGCTAATTAATTTGAGTACACCGCATAATTAAGCAAACAGACTTGTAAAAATAATGATGTGTGGGTCAGTCATTAGAGGTCTGACAATGGCACGAGTCTGCAGCTGACTCAGTCAGTTTGGTCTGCAGGCTCTGGTGGTGCACTGAAATCTACACAAGTGCAAACCCAGGGAGGAAAGAAAAAAAAAACTAAAGAAAATTTCAAGGTCACAAGTCTCAAACGACATTTTGAATATAGTGTCATGCACTTTTAAAGACCAGAGATCATGCTCTGTTCATGTTTTACGTGTTCAAATAAAACCACTGAACACAATATAGGACCTGAAAAAGCAACCGTGTGACAAAAAAAGCTTTGGTGAAACTGCATTACAGTGAAGGCAGAAAGAAGGTTTGGATGCACAGCATGTGCCATGTTTGATGGATGATAGTGGGTTAGTGCTGAGCAATGCACCATGCCAGCATGTTTACTAAAACCAGGTGCTCCAGAGGGGCCAGGCAGACCCATGGACAAGTGGGGATTTGTGAAGGTTCAGGTCCAGCGTCCACGAGTTGTGTGTGTGTGTGTTTGAGAGTGAGTGAGTGAGAGGTTTGCACGTCCCTCTACTCTTCGTCCCATTTAAACAGGGCCCTTGTTACACTAGCCTATGCAGGCACCCGTGGTATGCACCGCTTTCTACCGTTGCCATGGCACAAGGTTCAGGGTGGAAAAGAGGTGAATCTATGGGACATTTCTCAGAGACACATATTTAACAAGCGTGTGTGCGTGCGTGCGTGCGCTCTCACCAAAACAATCATTTACTTGCCATTTCCCAGTCTTTGCAATGTGTTCTCTACATAGGCTAGAAATTCAACGGCTGGTCAACAACAATGGCTTGTTTGATACCAAATCCAAAACAAGGACAAGAAATATCCATCAAAGGTTTCGGCCGATAATTTTGTTTAAAAAAAAAAAAAAATTCTTTATATATATATATATATATATATATATATATA
>JAOUWY010000045.1:7433968-7444082 GCA_025728095.1 Prietella phreatophila | reverse complement strand
CACACACACACACACACACACACACACACACACACACACACACACACACACACACAGACACACACACACACACAGAGCAATAACAATGTTCTGTGTGCTTAACATTGCAGTATAAGACATAACCAAGTACTGACATGTACTGGCAATGTCACTGATAATATCAATGACTGTGATACTGTATGATTATTACAACATGAATTCAGCCCACCACAGAATTGCAGTTCCTTGCTGATTCTTGGCATTATTAGTGCACTGGACTGTTTGACCACGTGCTCATAGTAGCACCAGTTTAATTTAGCCCATTTATTGCTTCATCTCTAAATAAAGAGAACATTTGTAACATTTATAGGTATAGAAGGATTCAAATGCAGAACTGAAGTTAAACATTTAATAATGTACAAAACAAAAAAACAAAACAAGACTGACATGAAACAAGGGCAAGCATAAAGTGATACCGATTGTGAGACAGACCAAATAACGCAAGGCAACTAGTGCAGCGCAGAACGTGATTATTTGCACACCCGTGCTAATGAGCCAAAACATGAATCGGGTGAAAACAAGATATGTGGTTAGGTGCAGTGGCTGATATGAATCATAGTCTCTAGTCCTCCGATATTAGATGACAGATCCCCCCCTTAACACGCGGCTCCCAAAGCGCATAATCACTTCAGCAGGGGCCCTGGACCCCCAAATCAGATGTCCCTAAGCACTTCAGAGTTCAATTGTGTGTCATTCCTCATGGGGCTGGACAGAGGATGCTTGACGTTTTCCCTGAGATTCAGATGTTGGACGCTCTCTTCCAGACTGCAGAGAGATGACGTAATATCCCTGACCTGACTTGAGTGCAGAGCGACGGCTACTACGCAGTCAGCGGAGGAAACGAAGCTCAAGGCAGAACAAACCACAAGCAAGGTTAACCACAGAGCTAGAGGGGGGAGCAATGCTCTCCACGAGGTCATGGGGGGAGTGAGGTTTTCCACAAGGCCAGACAGGGGAGTGAAGTTCTCAACGAGGCCAGAGAAGGGGAGCAATGCTTGCTGTGAAGCATGAGGGGTGGGAGCAATGTCCTCTGTGGAGTAGGAAGGGGGAGAGCGATGTCCTCCATGAGCAAGATGGGGAGCGTCATACGGCGCAAAGCAGAGAAAAGGAGAGATGTGTTCTGCAGAGCATGGAGGCAGAGCGACATCCTCAGATGAGTAGCAAGGCAGAGCGATGTCCGAGCATGAAGTAGTGACATCCATGGTGGAGCAGGGAAGTAAAGCTCTTGGCTGCACTGGGAGGCACGGCAACGTCTTTAGCTGAACAGGGAGACTGAGTGGTGTCCTCAACTAAACAGGGACGTTGAGCGGCACCCTCAGTCAAGCAGGGAGGCTGAATGACATTCTCTGTTGACTCAGCAGGCTGAACGAGATCCACAGTAGGGGAGGAAGGCAGATCGATGTCGTTAGTGGGGCAGGGAGGGTGGGAGATGGTTTGAACCTGGTTGGAAGGCTCCTTCTTGATATACTACCTGAGGGAGTACATCATGTCGAGCCACTCCCGATTGGCTTTGATCAGGGAGAATCTCCCCCTCCTTCTCTCACCATGGTTTTCCCCTTCCAAAAAGGGTCTCTTGGATGCTGAAGAAATCAGTTGCATCAATTTTATAAGGTCTCGCATTCTTTCACATGTGTAGATGTAGACAGATGCAAATGCAAAACTGAAGTGAAACGTTTAATACTGTACAAAACAAAACATAAACCAAGACAAGACTTGCATGAAACAAGGGCAAGTATAACGTGATACCGATAAACAGACCAAACAACGCAAGACAATTAACGCTAGCACAGAACGTGCACTATATATTCACCCACCCTAGTGAGTCAAAACGTGAATCAGGCAAAAACAAGACATGTGACTAGGTGCAGTGGCTGATGGGAATCGTAATCTCTATTCCTTCTCTGATATTACATGAGAACAATGCAGCAGCGCTTTAAGCCAATAGTCTGTCTAGCTCACTCACTTCCTAATCTGTACACTCTGCTCAAACCACACTTGTCATCGCATGTCATCTCACCACTATCTAGCTGGGCTGAGACTCTGCTGTAACTTTGTGCAACATTGCATAACTATGTACATTACATTATGTAACTTTGACTCCAACGTTTGTTTTCTCCACTATTTGTACGTTGAATTTCACAGGAATGCGACGAATTGTTTTTAGCTGCCAACATCAAAACCTAACCAATATCACTTATCTTTGAGATATTTGAAATTCTCCTATTAAAATGGCATTATATCTGAACTAATAATATCCCCTTGTGACAACAGCTAACTTCTCATGAGAATACAGCACCAACCAAATTAGACTGAGACCTGATTCAGACCTGATTTGCCAGTTTTATTTTTAATCATGTATGATAAAAGAGTCTGAAGAGAACCAGAAATGTTTATTATTTTGAAAAAAAAAAAACCCAAAAAAACAACCTGACAAATGAGCTCTTATCTGACTGTCATCAACTGTTATCAATTGTTAATGGTAACTTCTCTATGCATGCAAAGTAAAGGTTGGTATTCTCCAAGGATTTGCTCTAAGGACACTGCTTTTTTCCCTTTACAAGCTTTACAAGTTCTTTCTGAGACACCATGGAAAACATGGCATTATCTTTCACTGCTATGCTGATGACCTACGGTTGTGTGTTTCAGCCAAATCAAAGGACAGTTACCAGCTTAATAATGCTGAGAAATGTGTGAAAAACAACAACAACAACAACAACAAAACAACAAATTTAAACTCTGGATGCTGTGTATGCCTTCTTTGTACCAACAAGACAGAAGAGCTTCTATGAATGCCTCAGGCTGATAAACTTTCTAATGCAGAAAAACATACAGGATGCAGGAAAACTAGTTCATGCTTAGGTTGGACTACAGTAATGCCTTGATGTCTGAATATATGAGTTGCTTTGGATGTTTCAGTAGATGCATAAACAAAGTCCACATAGTCTAGAATGCAGAATGTAAAACTGGAAAGTTTGAACATATTACCCCTCTTTTATCAACACTACATTGGCTCTCAGTAAGAAATTGTGTTGTTTATACAATTTTTACAAATGCTCTATAAAGAATAATTGAATGGTGTTGCCCCATAGTACTTGAGTGAACCTTTGGTCTATTATAATTCTTCATGCTTACTTCAATCAAAAGGTGCAGGTTCTTTATCTGAACCTACGATAATGTAAACTACAGCAGAGGCTGTGGCTCAGGTGGCAGAGCGGGTTCTCCACTAATTGTAGGGTTAACGATTCCCAGCCCACATGACTCTACATACCGAAGTGTCCTTGGGCAAGAAACTTAACCCCAAGTTGATCCCAATGTCAAGTTAGCGCCTTGAATGGCAGCTCTGCTACCATTGTTGTGTGTGTGTGTGTGAATGGGTGTATAGCGCTTTGGATAAAAACGCTATATAAGTGTGCAATTTATAATTTAACATTTAGATCTTTTCACTACAAAGCTATTCAGCTATAAAACAGTCTTCCAATGACTTATTTGTTAAACAAGCATTTGATTAAATAGCTTTTCTCTTAGGTGAATATATAGATCTGTGGGGTCATGGGGGATCTGGAGTCCCTCTTGCACTCTGATGACATCCTTCAGACTACTATAGGACAAGACCATACCTAATAATCTTCTCTCTCTCTCTCTCTCTCTCTCTCTCTCTCTCTCTGTCAAGCAATATGCTCACTCCTGATGCCTGATGTGATGATGGTACTGAGTATACACACATGCAGTGTCAGTGACAGAGTATGGCAATGGTTTGCTTCCTACCTGGAAGGACGTTCAAATTAGTTGACATAGCAGGGATCCACATATGCTACATTCAGATTCATCACTGGTGTCCCTCAAGTCTCAGTGCTACATTACATTTACATCTTTTCATTTAGCAGACGCTTTTATCCAAAGCGACTTACAAATGATAATATACAAGCAAACGATATATCAAGCAGAGAACAATACAAGTAGTGCTACCATAGAAGATCCATTAATTGAGTTCCAGAAGAACCAAAGTGTGCAGAGTAGAGGTGTCAGAGTATGTATGTATGTATGTATGTATGTATGTATTTATTTATATGGGTTGGTTAGATGTTCACAGAAGAGGTGGGTCTTTAGCTGTATTTTCAAGTGACATTCTGTGGTCCGGTTTGAGGTTGGAAGTTCATTCCTCCACTTAGGAGATGGTTAGTGTGAATGTTCTTGAAAGGGACCTTGAGCCATGCTGAGTAGGTACTACTGAGCATCAGTTGTGTATTGATCGCATATTGCGTGAGGGAATGTAAGTCCTCAGGAGAGTGTTGAGGTAGAAGGGTGTTGTTCCAGACAAGGTCTTGTAGGTGAGAATCAAGGCCTTGAATTTGATGGGGGTGTCTACAGGAAGCTAGTGGAGGGAGATGAAGAGGGTTGTGGGTTCTCTTGGGCTGGTTGAAGACGAGGCGTGCTGCTGCGTTCTGAATCATCTGAACCAGTTTGATGTAGCTTCCTGGGAGGTCCGAGAGTAGTGAGTTGCAGTAAACCAGTTTTGAGATAACAAGAGCCTGGACTAGGACTAGTCCTCTTCTGTTCTCCCTCTATACACACTCTGTTGGTGAGGTCATATCCTCACATGGGTTTTCATACCAGTGCTATGGTTATGATATGCAACTAATCAATTCCTGTCCTCCCTCAGACACTCATGGTTCTGTATAGATCTAAGCTTGACTGGCAGACATGATGATGTTGCAGCTGAAACTGCATTCACAGCAAAAACAAGCTTCTGTCCACCCCTGAGATGCACCCCCATGTCAAGACTATGTGATCTCCCTGGACAACTTTCAAATGTCACTGCAAACACCCTTGGGATAACCAACCAACTGCCCGTGTTGCCTAACATCACTAAACTGACACAATTGGGCTAGTTTTTCCTTTACAACATTAGGAGGATCTGGCCATTTCTATCCACAGAAGCCACTCAGGTCATTGCATCTGGCTTCTTATAGGTTTGCATCTACATGCCATCACATAGTTTACACCTCTGGAACTAATCCAGAATGCAGTTGCACAATTTGCTTTCAACCTCCGGACGTTCCCATAGCTACGCTCCCTCAACTGGCTTCCTGTAGCTGCTCACACCAGATTCAAAACACTGATGCGTGCTTGCAAAGTCTAAAACAGACCAGTACCCATCGACGTTAAGCATTTATCACCCCAGCGTCACCCTGGACTGTCCTCTTCACCAAGTTAATTCTCTGTAAGTTACTCTGGGTAAGGGGCATCTGCCAAATGCCTTAAATGGAAATAGAAATAGATACTCTTATCTGTAGAGGATGGATTTGTACATTCTAAGAACTGCTGCTGTAATCATAGTGACTGTCCTTTACTCATCCCAGGACTCTTGTTCACAATCTGCTCATATTAAACACCCTTTCAGCACACTTAGTACTGTTTGCTTCTATTCTTCTATTGCTGCATACTGTATTCGTTCAAGTTTTCTTTTTCTTCTCGTCTTTTCCTTGCCACTATTGTGTCTGGCTTGCTCACTGTTACCATACACAGTATTGCACATTGTTTATTATAATGTATTTTTCTGTGCTCTTGCCCTGTGTGTGATGTTCTGTTATGTGAGCAACTTCTTCAAGCATTTCAATGTCCATATGTCTTGACATATTATGCAAATAAGAAATAAACATTTGTTTTGGGGATCTACTGCTAAATCCTGATTTCTATAAAGCTCATTTGTGTCTAATGTCTGTCATTAAAGGTGCTATAATCTGAACTAAACTTACAAAATGTGTTCATTTAGCCAGCATGAAGAATTTACTGCATTATGTATCTTTGAGGTCTGGGTACCCAGTGTAGTTAATCCTAATTTAACTCCTGCGTGTGACTAGCAGTCAATAATTGACAATGCTGAAGTGGGAGATAAGCCCTGCAAACCAATACTGATAAGTTCCCTGCATAAGGAACTTACCTATGTCACAGTAACTTATTTAGGCCTACCATGAGTAGAATTTATGTATAGCTGTAGTGGTTAGCCTAATGAAACAATCAATCCAAGTTTACATTTCTGAAATGAATAACTAATCTGCAGCTTATTGATTTTTTAGTATTTTGAAAAGAAAATTGCATCACATCATAATGCCTTCTGATTAAGGTCTAGCCTTGATGATTAAATTATATTGGGTCATCTAGCAAGTTGAGCTTGTTAGACATATAATACCTTTAGCTAATATTGTCAAGTGTAATAACTTGAGCTAAGTAAGTAATCTAACAGCTATAGGGTAAATAACAGGAGCATGGCAACTAAAAAATGCAGGCTTTATGATTGTATCCTAACAGGAAAACCTGTTGATTGCCCAGTAGGGGTCGCTATGAGATTTGTACATATCGTAGCACCCTAGATGATCCAAATGAGACCGCATAAACTGCCACTTACATAAACTGCCTATTTGATAAAATTTTCAAAGTAAAAAAAAAGAAAAAAAAAAGCAGAAATGTCATTAGAAATGTTTAGAAGAAATGCTCAGCAGAAGTGTTCAGCAGAAATGGTCAATAAAAATGAAACTTTAAAAAAACAAGAAAAGAAAAAAAACATTAGAAACCCTCATAGAATATGTAATGGTTTTAATGGTCATAATGGAAATTGTATTGGTTTTAATGGAAGCTGTAAAGGTCCCTTTGTGTCTCTACTGGTAATTCTACTTGTGGCATGTTATGTCTAGTGGATACCATTAAGAACCAATACTGGTAATGGTTTTAATGGTTAGTTTTAAGTTTGTTATGGTATTTGTAGTGGTAACCATTCAAATTTCTGTGATGGTTTCTATAGTTTCTATTTTATCAGGTTAGACTTAGTAGGAAATAGATATAAGTGAACTGAGAAATGTTAATGACAATTTTATTGGAAAACAATTTAACCCTAACTGGAAGATACGCATCTGGATGACTCTTATTGGGCATTTATAGCACACTGCATACATTTCTCTTACTGTACAATACTAACATTGCCTAGAATGAACTGTATTACACATCTACATTTACGATGACATACATTCTTACAGTAACTAGCTCAACAAATGCACTTGTCCCCAAGTCCTTATATACAAAGATTTCTGTATTTGATATAACATTTGTTTATTTCTTTCCTTGGTTAATAGTTGATACTGAATAAACTGGCATAAGAAGTAAACAAACAAACAAAGAACTGGCAGTACATGTGGGATCACACAACCAAAGGTGATGAAAATGTTTCTTGTTATACGAGCCTTGACTTTACACCTCATCAGCTTTTTTCTGAAACCTGTCCCACTTGTTGCGATCTCTCTAGTTCTGAAGAAAATGTGTTTTGGGTGACCTGATTTCTGCACCTATAACGATGGTGTGGGTGGAAAGCACCTGAAAAACTCTTTCTTTCTTGGCCTTTGTCTTGAAACCATAACTCAAAATGATCTCATGTCTGTGCATCACCTTCTGTCTCTTCTGAACTGGCTGACCAGAAGCCAAGAGACATTAAAACACTCATTTTGTAGTCTTCGTGTATCATTAAGTTACTCTAAAGTCCTTTTCTGTAATGAGTTCATTTTTAAATTACTGTTGTCCTTGGAGGTTGGGGAAAGTGGATGAATAGAACTTGTGATGTTTTAAGCATATGGTGCCATGTGCGTAAATCAAGCCAATATATGAGAAAAAAAAAATCCAGGGGCCTGTTTTGATTTGATCCCTTTCCATCCATCTGTAAATGGTTTGAGTCTGTCTCGTACAATCTGTCATCTAACGCTTTTATCCCCTGGCAGAAGGGAAAAAATGCGAAGACCTGTACCACTGGAGAACTCACATTATTTATGCAGAAATAATATATTTATTTGTTGAATATTATGCATGAGAGCTGTCACAACAAAAGCAGTGCATCTTTATCATTTGTAGTTTTCCCACCAGATTCCAATTATCCTGGATAACCCATAGCTGCTCATAATTCATTTAAAATATTGTTTTTTGTTCGTTTCTTTTGTTTATTTTTGTGAAACATCCCCTGCCACAATCTTCTTAATCAGAAACTATTTTTGTTTATGTAGAAGCTGTTGGGATTGATTTTGGTGGTTAAAGCATTTATCTGAGAAATCTTATAGATGATGCTAATCTAACTTCACAATATACTGTACACCTAGAGTTGTTCTTCAGAGAATGGCTAGTCAAGGATTAGGAGTAAAAGGTCATCTGTTTAAAGTTCTGTATCTATACGTATCTGGCTTCTACAGAATATTATGTATATCTTATGTGAAAAAACCCTTCAATTTCAAAAACTGTTTTTTTGCTTTCTTTTTATCTGATTAAGACCAGATATATTGCAGAATTTCTTATTGCTTCAGTCCTCAGAGAGCTACTGCTTTTTCACCTTTAAAAATATTTTAATAAAATGAAATTGATCTCAAAGCTCTCTCTTTGCCCTGAGCCCTTTGCCATCTATATGACAAGAAACACAACTGAAAATAAATTTCAATGAAAATGCGAGACAGGATGCAACTCTGTGCTACAATAAGAACAATAGTCTGTTCTGCAAAACTAGATTAGCTTATAGTCATAGCTGAATTCGAATAACCAACAACCTGGCTTATCTATATATGTTTATGGATTTGACAAAAAAAAAGAAAAGAAAAGGAATGACAAATGAGAAAGAATGCCATTTCTCTTGTTTCTACCCTTCCATTTGGCAAACAGAGATAGGGAATGCACACAAAATTCCTCAGACCTTTCTTTGGCTCTCTTTCTCTTTCCCACCACTGAGCTTTTCATTATATCAACATTTTTCTACTGAATGTTTGAACAGCTAACCCAGAAGTATGTGCAAACCCATTTTCACTCCCCTCTGCAAATATTAGCGCAATTTGAACTGCTTGCTGAACTTTTTCTAGCTGAAGTAAACTGTGTAAAGAAATAATTTTGATAAGGTAAATTATGTTACACGATTTTGGTCATGTGCATTACCTCAGGGAATTACTGGTTTGTTCTTCCTTTTAAATATTTTCTGTTTTAAAAGCATTTTACAGAAATGAAATGGATCGCGTAACAACAAGCATTTAGCTTTAACAGTATTTAAAAAAAACAACTTGATTTTAAATAATGAAACATGTACATGACAATGCAACAAACTGCACTAAACTATTATTATTATTATTATTATTATTATTATTAGCTTTTGTTCTTCTAATTAACTCCAAGTCACAGTTTCACACAAATACAGGGGTCTTCAATCTTATCCACAAAGGGTTACTTTGGCTGTAGGGTTTTAAGTCCAACCAAATAGGTGGGTGAGATTGGATAAGATCCCTCCTGGCCTACACTGGAATAACTTGCGGTACATTAACTTGCGGTACATTTACAGCATAGTGGGCTATATAGTGTTTTTGGCAGGGGTGAAAATGGTAAATATTGTCCTTGTGTTAACCTTAAATTTAACTTTATACACTAGTAAAAAAAAAACTAGCATATACTAGCAAAATATACTTACTAGTATACTAGTAAAACTAGCAAAGTCCTGACCTTAATCCAATAGAAATGTTGTGGAAGGACCTGAAGCAAACAGTTCATGTGAGAAAACCCACCAACATCCCAGAGCTGAAGCTGTTCTGTACTGAGGAAGGGGCTAAATTTCCTCCATTTTCTAAATTTCATGTGTAGGACTGATCAACAGTTACCAGAGATTTTTAGTTGCGGTTATTGTTGCACAAGGGGGTCACACCAGATACTGAGAGCAAAGGTTCACATACTTTTCCCTCTCACAGATATGTAATATTGCATCATTTTCCTCAATAAATAAATGACCAAGTTTAAAAAAAATTCAAATTTGTTTAATTGGGTTTGCTTTATATACTTTATTTTCTGGATATATATGTAGAAAATTCTAAAGGGTTCACAAACATTCAAGCACCACTATAGTTATGCTGTCATAGCTAGTCTTCCCAAATCCCTGCTTGCATTCCTCGCTCAATGTGCATCATCTTTAACCATTATGTGACAAGAGCATACCTAATAATCTCTCTCTCTCTCTCTCTCACACACACACACACACACACACACACACACACACACACACACACACACACACACA
>JAOUWY010000045.1:7421131-7433868 GCA_025728095.1 Prietella phreatophila | reverse complement strand
GAGCATACCTAATAATCTCTCTCTCTCTCTCTCTCACACACACACACACACACACACACACACACATATGCTACTCCTTAGTTACCAGTGATCCTGACTCCTTCTGCGCTCCAGACCTGCCAGCTACATCCTGATGCTCTACATCTGGTTGGAGTTCTCATCACCTGATAATCACTCACTGCTGCTAAGGATGGCTCCACATGGACAGACTAAAATTCACCATCAGTTTACTCTAGATGGTACCTCATAGGAATCATAAAGATGGCCGTGGATGTTCTTTGTTGGATATCTTTAGGACTGCAACGGCTAAGAACAGTTTGCACTCAAGTCTCCATCACTGAACAGTTAATAACTTCAGTTTGATATAATAGCCTTTAAGTTAAAACTATAATGAATTCAGAAATGACTCATGTGCTCATACCCATAATT
Source organism: Prietella phreatophila (assembly GCA_025728095.1). Taxonomy (NCBI): domain Eukaryota; kingdom Metazoa; phylum Chordata; class Actinopteri; order Siluriformes; family Ictaluridae; genus Prietella; species Prietella phreatophila. Next base: position 7,433,439 of record JAOUWY010000045.1, on the reverse strand, counting down.
ATACATTTAAAATTGATCTCTAGAATGTTTATATTTCTGTAACGCTGCATTGTTTAAAGCTTTATACAAATAAAACTGAATTGAATCGAAAGTTGAGTGTTCAAATCCCACCACTACCAAATTGCCATGGTTGGGTCCTTGAGCAAGACCCCTAGCCAAATGCACCAGATTATGTTTTATTTTATATTATAATTATAGTTACAAGTATTTGTCCTGCTGAGTTTACAATATATAACTAGAAGCATACAGTTAAAATAACACAAATGATTTGTAAAGATATTGCAGTACTTTTGTGTAAATATTTTTCTACAGTTAGTCATTGTAAAAGATGTTTACAGTATAGGATGTAATATTAGAGAATTTGAGTCTGTGGAGTGAGGGGGAACGTGTGTGAAAGTCTGTGTTAAACTGATCAAATCTACAAGGAATCCTGGCTACTCTTCTGAACATTTTCACATGTTCTGCAGCAAGGAGGGTAAAGCTGGGAATGCAACACTCTTCCAACAATCTCCTTTGAAGCCTAACTGCTGCATAGTATTTGAATTTTTGGGATTATTGTAGGACATAAAAAATATGAGAAAAGGAAAATATATTGCAAATCAGAAATGCACACCCATATTAACGTTCCCTGAAAAGACTGAAAAATAGAGAAATAGTGCATCTAGCTTTTTCTGCGCTTGAACATTTTTGAGTAACTTCAAGTCTTTTTGTGCAGTTTTTGAGTAATAGCCGTGATGTGAATCTCGCTAAATGTGCCAATGGGCTAGTTTATGCTTTTACAAGCAGCTCCTTCACAAGTAAAAACCTTACACGCATGCAAAAACTTTTTGGCAAGCTTTCATAAAAATACTCCACTTCCTGCCCATATCGGTATTTGTATTCATTTAGGATGCATTATCTGTTCAATCTGAACGATATTTACATATTCAGTTATACATTAAACTGCGCACCTTAAGACAAAAGACAAACTTGTTCTTGACTCACTAGATGAATTAAACAAACATTACCTACAGGATGTTCATTTTCATTAGTGCATTTTCATTTCCTTCTTTTTTATTATTTTTTTAAAGGTTTTATTTCATACATGGTGTAAGAAAATGGCTGTCCTGTTGATTTTATTTTTAATCAATGTAACAAGACATCGAAAGTATTGAGAAGAAGTTAAAAAAACATTTCGAAATAGACAACATGAAATAGAATAATTCAAATGGTAACTTGCATGCTTCTTACACGTAATGTAGCGTAGTAATAATTGTTGCTGCGTCTTAATGGATAACACCTGATACTGAATTCATATAAATATCAGTAAAGCAAAATAGCAGACCAAATATTGGCACTTTTTGGCTTTAATTTGGAAATGTTTCTTATGTTTTTTTATGGAACAAAATAAACTCAGACTTTTGGACCCCACTGCAAATGTATTACACCGTTTTACTGTGTGAACCTTTCTTTGTGTCCTTTGCTATTGCCATTAAATTCCCCTGGAAGGTAATCTACTTACTCATTTAAGGGCCTTTGGCCATTCTGATTTGACAAGGACCATGGAGGGAGACTGCTGCTGATCAGTGGCAACACTGTTGCCAATTTCACAGCCCCTGAGGCAGGACAAAAGTACCCAAGGGAGATTTCACAGCTTTAATGTGCTGTATGTGACCAGAGAGTAAAATGAGGGAGTCATAAGATGTGGCACTGTATTTCTTCCCTCACATGATGTCCTTCAGGACCACTCCTGTGAACCGTATGACCTCTGCGTAGACAAAGGCAATAAAAAAATGATATAAAGATAACTACGATTTGTTCAACTGATATTGTAGAATCCCAAATTGGCTGCATTTGTGCGTATTCTCGTCACAACCCAATTGTACATCAGACTATTCACTTCAGATTCTCTCTATTCAAATAAACAAAGGCAGGAGGTTGAAACCATTTCAAAGATTGGTTTGAAAGCCTGACAAAAACAGTCACTATGCTATTCTCTTTGCAGCTTTGTACAGTTGGAAAAATAAAATTACAAAAGTTTATTTTGGTCCAGAAGTAAACACGTAGATCAAGCTGCATGAGTTCGGGCTTGGTTTTCATCAACATAGATGAATTGAGCTTTGGAACTTTGAACCACCTGCTGAAACTTTTGTCTCTGACCTAGTTCTGTCATGTTTTTGCTCAAATGCAGTGCCAGCTACAGGCTAAAGATTAAAGTAAAACACAATAATCATTGATCAGACTAAGAAACTGGGATCACATATGCAGATCTAATTGACTCTAGTCATATGCTAACATAATTAATTTAACTTCATTTCAAAGCAAAAATGTGTATAATGTGTAGCTGTTACAAAGTAGCCTGTTTATATTTAATAGATACTATATTATATATACTATATATTATATATACTCACACACACATACAAGTGTGTTCCTATATGTAATGTGTATGTAAGATATATACATATATACATATAGTCAAATCCCGATGTAATATCATATAGTCAAATAATACACTTGAGACATTTCATGGAACTTGAAATGTAATGAACATAAAAGTAAAAAGAAGTGGAAAAAAAAACATCACAGTGGCTGATTTAAATATGTGATACTAAAGTAACATGCAGCAACATCATTAGATTAAATAATAATACAACAGAGTTAGTAATAGTTCTGTACAAAAGTGAACCATATAATCTACAATCGTACCAAGCTCACAGAAGACATAAAGTAGGTTTGTGCTTGTCAGTGAGGAAAACTAGGCCTGCAGCTTTGCCTATGAATATTGACATGAATTTTTATCCATTTTTCCCCAAACCTCTAAGAGTTACATTCACCTACTATAGAAACCTTTGAAACGATTTTCTACCAGTGTTGTTGAATTCTCAAATCCGATTGGTCAGAAGATAATGAATAATTTTATATAACAGCAGCTTTGAGAGTAGCTACAGCTGCAAGGTTTATAATAATATGCTGATTAGTTTACTTTTCTAGCTCAAGTGAAGTGTGTGACATGACACCTTGGAGGTTCAAGAGATCATGTCAAAAGGATCATGGGGATTTAACAACATGGTGTGTTGCATCTGATTTCCTACATGTACATTAAATTGTATTGCACTATTTATATCTTACTCAGATATACTCTGATAATGGTTTACTAGGTAGCAAGACAATATGACTATGTACATTTTACAGTAAGTGTGTTCTGACCTACTGCTTGAGACAACCTCAGCGCACATGCTGCCAGTTGTGCAGATGATGCACAGGTCTCAGCGGTGATTGGAAGTCAACAAGCGTGTATTCAAAATATTACTAATTTATACAGAATTGCCCTCAGGTTGGCACTTACACCGAAGTGTACTTGTTTGTGATTCGGCTGCTGCTCTGTTCTGACCCGTGCTCTGCCGATTTCAGCTTCATGCAGGATTGCTTTTCATCCACTGCCAACACATCAGGGGGCAGACACCAACAACAGAGGCAAGACTGGGAACAAAATAAAATTTTATTACAAAAGGGTTGCATAAAAATCAGGACAACAGATCTGTCCAAACAGGGAAGTAAGAGGAAATATCCAAATTATATTGTGATTTTCATATAATGGCATCAATTCAGCTAAATACTTGTTTGCAACTTGATCAAGCAAACATATCCTATATGGCCAAAAGTGGAAAACTGGCCATCACACAAATATGTGGTTCTTCCACAAACTGTTGCCACAAATTTAGAAGCAAACAATTGTATAGAATGTCTTTGTAATGCTATAATATACAATTTCCCTTCACTGGAACTAAGAGACCCTAAGAGGGGGTCTAAATCTGGAATGGGATGTTCAGAAAGCTCAGATGGGTGTGAAGGTCACATACTTTGGGCCAAACAGTGTACTTACGGTATATACTTAGGGTATAAATAATGGAAAATGTATTATATGAAAATAGTTCATCCCAACCCCTTAAACCAGGCCAGTAGATGGATTGACTATTCTAAATTGCACCTCAGTGTGAATAAGTAACATATAAATGATGGAATGAGTTTTCTTACCCTGAAACAGCTCTTAAACCTTTTGCTGACCATATATAAGGCTATTGGGTTGATACATGAGTTCACTGAAGCCATGTTGATCCCAATGTAATCAAGGACCAGGAAGAAGCTGGAGGACAGTGACACAACACATCATGCACACTTTGTTACAATACAGAACATGTAGTTTATAGTATATTAATCTGTAATCGGGTTTCCGTTCATATTTGTCATTGGCCATAAGAAAATCTGAATGACCATGGCCAAAATTCAATGCAAAAGAAAAAACCCAACTGGACACATGGTGTCACACCTGCAGGGTTGAGGGTTTTGATTCTGGCCTTTCCTCTGTGTGTGTGCAGTTTGCATGTTCTCCCCATACTTCGGGGGTTTGCTCAGGGTATTCTGGTTTCCTCCCCCAGTCCAAAGACATGTGCTGATGGCTGATTGGCATCTCTAAATTGTCCATAGTGTGTGAATGGGTGTGTGATTATTCGCTGTGATGTATTGGCACCCCATCCAAGGGGTCCCCCACCTTGTGCCCCGAGTCCCCTGAGATAGGCTCAAGGCTCCCTGTGACCATGTGTAGGATAAGCAGTACAGAAGATGGAGGGATGGATGGCGACATGTAAGTGTGTTCCAGGCTTTTCATAAATGTGTGTCTGGAGCTGTTCCTTCTGCTATCTGATGGGCAAAACATTCTCTCCTAATACACTTTTTCTGAAACCCTTTAAATCAGTGTGTATCAAAACATATCAGCTGGTGAGCTGAAATCTAACAAAAACTGACCCCAAAGTTCTACAAGAGTGTGTTTTACCTCAGAAGCTCACAGCGGTTTGGATCGTCCTCATTATAAAGAGTGAGTTTGAGAATACGGCTCAGGTGCAGAGGCAACCAACACAGAGCAAAGACCAACACCAAGCAGAACACGGTCTTGGCCACCTCGCGTCTCTATGGTAGAAAAAACGCCACATTTTGATATCAAATTTTCACATGTAACGTAACTTTCTCAATATAAACAAGCATGAAACTACAGACAGGCGACTCAATATTATGTGTTTCCTTTTGAGAATTAGTCTTCACATCATTTTTAGGTGTACCTGTATATTAAAAGTAGACCTAATGCTGAAAGAAGCATATCATATTTTTTCAAACTTTCAAATGGGTAAGATAACTACTTCTCCTGCCGTTTGCCTCCACTTCCCAATCCCACAGGAGCATGCAGAGAAACACACAGACACACGAGACGAGTTAATGAACCAGTGCTCCTCTCGTATATACAGCGATGGAAAATGAACGATCATTTCACGTTATCTCACTCCATTCTCTCCATTAACTGGCAATTTATCAAAGTGCAGTATATGCCAGAAGACTTCACAAACACAAGAAAGCCGGCTACATAAAGAGCGTGATGAGCTCAGGCAGGCGAGATCAGATGGGGCGAGAACACAGGAAAATGGGTTTGTGAGAGAAACAGCGTTCACTGTCAGAATCCTTTCAGAGAGGGATCATTCACATAATATACAACAGTTATAATAATGTAGGTAATATTATACCACAGCACTGTTGAATGTGTGATTCTGATTGGCAAAAAGTCTTAATTAATTTCCATAACAGCAGCTCAGGCAATAGCTTTGGCTGCAAGGTTATTTGTTGTTATTGTGCTTGTCCTAATACGTTATTGTTTCTATAGTAATAACTTCACAGGAATTTTTATGGCTGACATTAACGGATTTAAAAAAGAAAATGTGCAATCGCTGAAATGTTATGCTTCCTGTTAGGGCATTTTGGAATTAGTCTCCAGTGTCAGTGCTTTGTAATAGTCGGAGGTAAACCTGTAATGAAAAGTCTTCAACATGGACGATTCCGCTGTTTCCCCATTGCATGACAAGCTGTCATTTTTCTGCGTATTAACATCAGTAGAGTGAAAAAAGAGATGCGGGTGGAGGAACGGCTATTTAGAGCTACTATAACGCAAATGATAACAGGAACTAAATTGTTAGTATAAATGAATTAATAGTATGAGGTGCTGTTCTTTGATTAATAAAGTCTAAGAAGAATAAAAGACTTTGTGATGTGTTGTTATTAGGAAACAATCAACTTTACCATGGTAATGGCCTTCCACTTCACATCACTGATTATTTTCCTATAACAAAATTCTCGAGGAAGTACAGTATTGTGAGTACCTACAGGATTACGTGGAGTTTTTTGTGATTGTTTCGGCCAAAAATGCTTGATTTTGCTGCGACCATTTTCAAAATTTCTGATCCTTTTCTGTGGAAAACTATGTGAATTGGCGAAATAGCATTCGCATGAAATTGTTTTGCATGACCTTTCGCAGTGATGTTTAATGGTAAAGGAGACCATTTAGCTGTACCCTTGTCGATTCGAAGAGGGCTTTGGCTCACGTGATGCATCCTGCCCCAAATCTTTGTGCTCATTTTAAAAAATTTCAAGCTGTATTTCCAAATACTGTGGAAATAACTTGATTGTACATTCATATCTGCAATAGAAAAATTGTGAAATCCTGGCGGGACTGCATCATGCTAATAATTAAGCATTTATTTGAACTATAATTGGCACAGACTTGAGAAGAGAATAAGTGGTATCGCCCATTCATAGCTAGTATCTGATTAAAAAGTTAACACCTTTGGTAGCACGATTATTATATTCAAGCTCCAATCAGCAGTGGCCTAAACAATGCCTTGTCCACTCAGGGACTCCTCTTAGTTGCCGTGGAGAGAGGATGAAATCATGTATTTTAATGGCCTCAATATCTTCAAAGACATTTTGCAAGTGTTGTTGCGTATAACTCAAGTTGCATCAAACTGCCACTTGCTGATTGGGGCTTGTAGGACTTTAGGGCACTGGATTCAGAGGTCATGAACAGTTATAGAGTGCACCAACGTGTTTCAAGTGGTCGTTCAGAGCGATCTGCACACTGTCCTTCTTTCGCAGCATTTCACAGGTCATGAGGGAGTAGAAGATGGCAGTGCAGGCCAGTGGCATGCAGAAGTAAAAGCTGAAGAGCCACCAATCTTTTGCTGATTTATAAAACTGAGAACAGATTAAAAAAAAAACACACCACATTAATAATAAGCATCAAACGTTTTCTTGACAAACTTTCTCTGAAAAACTATGCTATTAATTCCTACCCTTGTGTTCTGGCGCTTAGCATTTACTGTACCCTCTGACCAAAGGCATTTCTTATCATCGTAAATATGCCAATATGACTTGTTTTAAACTTTTTTTTTAAAATATAGTAAAATTCAATAATGACTTGTTTAATGTTTTCAATAATGACTGTCCATTTGAGAAATTGACCCAAGCACATCATGAGTCATTAAACCATTTGTGAAATTGAGCATACAAATAAGTCAATTTGACTAGAACAAACCTTAATGGTTAAGTATGTAATAATTTAATGGCTGTCCATTTGAATCAGACCTCACACAGCTACTCCATTATAAATTCTGCAGTCAATTCATGACATGTTTTAAATTCAATGTGCAAAAATTGTGTGTGTGTAAGTGTGTACATATATTCCTGTTCAGGCTAATGGCAAGATACAGACATCTAACTGACCTTTAATGCTCTTGAATTCTGAATGCGGATTTAGATTCAAAACCATTTTAGGAGATGCAACAGGCATTGAACATTTGATTAACACACACACACACACACACACACACACCACTGACCTTCATGAACTGGCTCTTTTGCATGGGATGTAGCAGGCAGATCCTCAAGTGATCTCCTTTATAATCCATAGCGATCATGTCAAAGGCGACAACCTCAGGTACTGCCAGAATGATGGAGAGCAACCATATCACTATGATCTCGATGGTCGTGCACTTAGGCACTCTGATTCCTTTGATGCGACTCCAGGATGCTACCGCACGGTACCTTGTAAAAGTCAGACACATGGTGATTTTTTTTAAATAATAATTTTACACCCCCCCTTACTCCTAATCGAGCAACATATTCATTCATCTGGTCAAGATCCCTGTGGTTTATAAACTGCTCAGTTGTTTATATCTTGAGAAATAGATCAAGAAAGTTCATTAGAAAATATTGCAGGCTGGTAAAAAGCAAAAATAACTGAGACTGGACCCATATTGGCTGTTGCACTGTACTCCCTGAGGCCTTGATACTCCAGCATTAAAAATCAGCTCATTCATTCCATATCACTATAATTGTATTACAGGGTAATTCTGACATATCGACAAGCTCAATATACTGCTCATCATCTGATACTAAGTACATACTAGAGCAGTGGTCACCAACCCTGTACCTGGAGATCTACCTTCCTGAAGATTGTAACTCCAACCATAACTGTCTCCACCTGACCATCTAGCCTTAAGAACTTAAGATAGATTTTGCCTTAAGATACATTTTGTTTGCAGTTGAAACCTGCAGGAAGGTAAATCTCAAGTTAGAGGGTTGGTGAACTAGAAAATACTAGACCGTGGATGCATCCGAATATCCCTACTACCTCACTATACATTAGATAAAAAGCAGAATACCAAAAGAGTAGTATAATTGAATTTTTAGTATTTATAAATCAGTAGGCGAGATCTACTGCTTCTGCTGAGATTCTGCAATATGGAAGCAATAGACACTGCTCTATATCCCATAAAGCAACGAGACTGGACTCGAACAGAAGAGCTGTCTGAATCAAAAATGGCGGAAGGCAGCGTGTCAGCTCTTTTTAAGTTGTAGGTCACAGGACAATGCCAACATGGCGGATATAGTGCGTCCGGATTGTATTCATGCTACACACTTATACTGATCAATATGTACTGTATCAACAGCCGAGCTGTAGGCACTGAATCGAATTCAGTAATTACTGTCACAGTATGCGATTTCGAACAATGCCCAAGTCTGTAACTGGAATACCTTTGCCCAATTGTCACTGAATTTCTAGACTTCATAATCATATTGTTATACAACAGCTCGCGCATTGATAATAAATAGCAAACCCATTGTGGTACAGAATAATTACTGTACAATGTTGAGATGGCTCTGTAAATTACAAATATGCCCTACATGCATCTCAGCATGCTCTAAATAAAACAATACTGAATTATTTGCAAATAAAAGGTACCTGTCTATGCTTAATGCACACAAACTCAAGACTGTGATGCCAACTGATGCTTTCTGCAGAAAAGGAACCAGTTTGCAGACTCCAACACCAAAAGGCCAGTCTTCAGCCAGAAGCTAAAACAGGGAATTGCAGTTTGGTTAATTTGAAATGTCCACGAAAAAGCCTTACTAGAAATAACAAGTGAACTTAAAAATATATAAATTATATACGTTTTTCTTCAACCAGAAATGTAGTACTGCAGTTTTACTTTCCACAGTTGTACACTGTTTTTTGTTTTTTTTTAGAATTGCAAAACGTCCAAATCTTAATTCATATTCAATCATTCATATAATGTCATTTGTTCAATATTTGGCAGGTCTTTGCATGCAGCTCATACCTTACCAATATGAACACACTGAGATACCACGACACCATGGTAAACATCCATAATATACAGATGTGGTTGCAAGCTCACATACGTCTTGCAGAATCAGCAAAATCTTAATATTTTAAACAAAATGAGACTGATCATAAAAAACAAGACAAGATAATAGTAGAATTTAAAATAATTACCATGTTCTAAAGTTTACACACCCTTAATTCTTAACACTGTGTGTGTTACCTGGATGATCAACGACACGTGTTTATGTTTTGTGAGAGTTATTCATGAGTTGTCCTGAGCAGTTAAACTGCCCACTGTTCTTCAGAAAAATCCTCCAGGTCCTGCACATTCTTTACTTTTCCAGCATCTTCTGCATATTTCACCCCTTTCCAACAGCGACTATATGATGTTCAGATCCATCTTTTCACACTGAGGACAACTGAGGGAGTCGTGCACGACTATTCCAAAAGGTGCAAACACAATACATTAAGAGCCGGGGGGTGTAAACTTTTTCACAGGGTCATCGGTGTAAATTGCTATTATTTTCTTTAAAGATTTTTTTTTCAATTAGTACTGATGTCCAGACGCTAAATAAGATAGTTCCACAACTCCCAGAAGACAACCTACTTACAAAGAAAAGGGAATCTTTTTCAATATCTTTAAGAGTGAATGAGGAATTAATCCTGAAGAAAGAAATATATGACCAGCTAAATCTTAAATAAATAAATAAATGAATGAATGAATAAATGAATAAATGTATTAATAATAATAATAATAATACAGTATTAAGAACAAAATTGAATAAACGTTTCCTTACTTTGTGTACAAAAAGTCCACGACATATGGGTTGACAGGTTGAACAGTACACAGGACTCACCTTGTACACGTTAATGGGGATGCCGATAACGACGTGCACGAGGTCACCGAGCGCCAGGCTCGCGATGAGCAGGTTGGGCCCATTGCGCATGCGCTCGTTCGCATATATGATCCGCAGCAGCGCAGAGTTGCCCACGAGCCCCACCACGAACACGAGACACGACACGGCCGCGTTTATGTACTTGAAAGCGTCCCGGATCTCTGTGGGTCCCGTGCACATCGGCGGCGGCGCGCGCGAGTGCCGCGCGGCCGTAACGTTGGGCGCGCGCAATCCGTCAGCTTGTTCTTTCGAGTCTTTGGCTTCGACGCACGTGAACGCCAGCAGCGCGAGCGAACAAAATATCAATGTAGTCTCCAATTTAGTCATTTTTTAAGTAATAATAAGAAGAAGAAAAAAACCCATGAAATGTAATGAAAGTGAGGTAATAGCCTACCTTTCACTTTCAAACAACTGACTGAAAATACAGACTATTTCTGTATGATTTCATGTCAGAGCCTTGGTGAGGAAAATTGGGTTTCTGTGGTAAAAATGTTCCTCACAAACGCTTTCTCGTCGTGTTTCTTTTACCTCTCCTGAGGTGACATAAACGACTTCCAAAATGAGAAATTATGACAATCCTTGTGCTTTTCTGACAGATGAGTTGAAAGACTCAAGCTTCCATCGACTTCATCAAGGAAATGAGGTTAATTTGGATAAAAGTAGCCATGTCATGACTTCTTCTTCTTCTTCCTCTTCTTTTTCTTCTTCTTCTTCACAGTAAACGTTGATGGTGTACGTTCTCCTTTAGAAAGACTAAAAATATCCTGTTTTATGGAGTACTCCTTCCCAAGAGGTTAGGCTACATTTTTTTTTTTGATTTAAGCTCCATCCCACATGGCTGACCACAAACACAGGGTGCTGAGGGGAGGAGGAGACAATCCTTAACGTGTTCAGCGCCTACAGAGGTTGAGATGGATCACTTCATTCAACTTAAAACAACGAGTTTAGAAGCTGTGGCTGACTACAGTTTTGCTGAAATGACTCAAACGTAAAATGCACTGCTCACCGCAAGATTCAATAATAATACTAAAAAAATTAATGAAATCATAATGAAACATCTGGAGCAAACATAAAAATGAATTAATATCTGCCTACCTGATCCTTATACTAATAAGAGGGTAGGATGGTGAAAATACTCTATACCTGAAAAGGTATATCAGTACTTTTACAGTAAGGTTAAATGGCTTCTAAAGACAACGTACAAGCACCTTTATTTTTTAAAGTTGATACTGAGCCACGGCTTGAAGTGTTTAGATCTGTCTCACTGAGTTTGTACAGAAAAGGGAGGTCAGACAGGAGCATGCTCATGCATCACACTCATATCTACACTCTTTATTACTTAAGCCGGCTTTAGACTGCGATTACGCCGGCGTTTTAAGAATATTACATGTCACGCAGTATGAGATGATTCGAATAATATCTTAGCTGAGTCATATAACTGACTGCGATAACACGTCAGATTATACGGTGAAGATCCTCTAATGATAGACTTAAGCTAGATTAAAGCAAAGCACATAAACAGAAACATTCTTCAAAGCGAGCTTGAGGTATTGGGATATTTTTCTGTGCATTAGAATGTTTCACTTAGTTACTCCATTCCCACAGCAGTATTTGTATCCTGTGAATTCTGCAATATTATTAAAGCACTCCTATAGGTGGATTTAAGGCAAGCTATGCAGCAGTGGATTTTAGGTAAACATTTCTGACATGGCCAAGCAGATGTCTTTGGTCATTATATCATTTTTGTTTTTAACCACAAAATGGGGCGAAAAATAGTGAAAGTAGCTTTTACTCTGATCCATGAAATGCACAGGCCATCTTAGAACTTGAATATTTTATTTCTCTCATCTAATCTTCAACCGCTTATTCCTTCTTCAGGGTCGCGGGGAACCTGGAGCCTATCCCAGGAATCATCGGGCACAAGGCAG
>JAOUWY010000045.1:7371744-7383555 GCA_025728095.1 Prietella phreatophila | reverse complement strand
TGGACATGAACAAGAACTATGAACATGGCATAGAACAAAGACTATCTCTCTAAGCTAGTTCTATAATCAACTTCTAAGTCTATCTAGTCTTTCTCCATCTTATTACCCACGCCGTGTGCAACACGGCTGACGGTATATATACATACACACACACACACCAGTACCATTAGCCCCGTAACTGCTAACAGCTGCGGGCAATACAATAACACACGTGACCTGATGACACATGACAAGACGGGGCGGAGACATGACGTCAACAACAACACCACAAGACACATGGTTATACACGTGTTGGAATGTCACGGCTGTCAACAATGGAGAAGCAGGCGCATGCGCACCAATGTTTAAAACGCACTGCTTCACGGAGGAATCATGACAAGCCAACTGATGTATTGATTATTTTTGTTCCAATTATTGAAACTGAAATCAATATTAAATAATAAATTATAAAATGTTCACATTTTATATTTTTGTTTCATTATCTCTATCCTATGGTATTAAATCAGTAGAATTCACGTCCTACCATTAAAAACATGCTAAACTTAGGCCTCATTAAACTATTACATTAGCATTTGACTTTTACTGAACTATTGCAACTTTATCAAGCAGTATAGTACAGTATAGATTGCATAGTATTGTCAAATTGTACAATCAGTGTTACTTCTCAAGCAATAGCTTTGAGACGATTTTCTTTCAAAGGTTTGTGCATCATGAATATGATGCCTTGTGTAACTATTTTATCATGTTTTTACTTTTAGAGTAAACAAAAAACTCCTGCAGTTTTAACATTTAAGCTACCGCCATCTTTTACTGCTTTCTTGTTGGCATTGTTAAGTTAATTCTGTGCCATATATGCTACATAGTTGCATCCTTACTAAGATTTAATGGGATATGCCAACAGTCAGAAATGAATGCTTCTGAGAAACAGTGGAGGTCACAGAGTGAGCTGTTGTGGGAAACGTGCACCATCCAGGTCACCCAAAACATGAGAATGTTTATATTAAGCGTTTCAAACAAACTCATGAATGTATTACGTGGCTTGTCGTTTCAGATGCTGCGACAGGCAAGTGTGCTGTTTAATGTGTTCTAGACGTGTTTTCTTCAGCGCAGAATTGACATTTTTACCTTTACATCTTTATCTGTAAATGTTAGAAATTCACACCAGTATTTCCATTTTGCATAAAGACTCCTGACAGCGAGCGAGTCTCTATTAAACTTCACTGAATGAGAGCGAGTCCACTCTGCCTAAAATATTAATTTTGATCAAATATGATGCTTGATGCTATATTTAGGAACTAAAGTAATTGAGGGTGGTAAATGTAATGGGGTCAGAACATGTCAGTGTATTGAAATTTAACAAGTGTCATATTTACAGAATAAAGAAACGTTACTGTTTTTAAATGAGTGAATGTGTGTGTTACTGCAGAATATTAAACCTCTTACCAGTGTCACGCGCCGTACGGCGCAGGAAGCTGGTAGGATGCAAACGCAGTTCGAACGGTGATGTTTATTTACAGTGTCGAGTCAACTAAACAAACATAAGAACTTGGGAAAACAGAAACTAAGCTAAGCTATGTAGCTATGCTTACTGGGCTAAGGCTAAGGCTAACACTAAGACTATGGCATAAACATGACAAGTAACAAAGATTACAAAGGTCGTGCTCTAGCCCTATCGAGATAATGGAATAACAGCTGTCAATCATACATTACAGTATTACAAACGAACCGCGCCATGTAGGCAATGGCTCACGGTATATATGGAGTTTGCTTGATTTGCTCACAACTGCTAGCAGCTGTGAGCCGGACACGTGACATGGCCAGATTAGCGAAGGCATGACGTCGGCGCGGAAGACGTCGGCGCGGAAGAGGTCCGCGCATGAGCAGCAACGCTCGACGCGCGCCGCTGCTCCGGGAGAACCGTGACAACCAGCTACTACTTAGTTTGTGCTATAATGATTTAACTTCTGCTTTATAGCTTGTGGACTAACAGGTTGTTGTTGTTTTTTTGCTTTCAAAATACAAGGTTAATAATAATTTTAAAACATCCACTGCACAATATATAGCACAGCCCACATAGATGCATCTGATACATTTTTCATAGCCTTCAATTAGTTTTTTTTATACAGAAAATAAAAATTGCCCTTTTAGCCACACTAATCGATTAATCAAAGACATAATCAGATTAATCGATTATCAAAATAATAATTAGTTACAGCCCTAGTTATTGCATTCAGACATTTTAATTATTTATTCCAACAGAGCACAGCTCACCCTATTGTTTTCTATCAGTCATGCTTTCAAGAGTTCAACTGAAGTTCAAATGAAATTGGTGCTAATTTGATTTGTTCCACATTTGATGAGTTGTTATTGTCAGGAGAGCAGGAGAGGATGCAAGAGCAGGTAGACAGGTCTACCATAATCCAAAAATATAGTCAAGGCTCAGGCAAAGGTTAGGCGAATAACGAACAGCAAGGTGAGAAAACCAGAAACAAGCTCAGGAACCAAGTTAGCAATCAATATTAATAAGGCTCAGCAAACACTGGTGAAAACAACACAGAGTGTATACATGAGAGTGCAGTGATGGTGCTTATCTACTGTGCACGTGTAATAGAGTCCAGCTGAGTGCATTCAGTATTTGGAGAGTGTCTGTGATGGCGGCGTGTTGTATTCTGGGAACAGTAAAGGACTAAACTTTTGGTAGATCTAAACTAAACCCCTTTTCCCACCTGCTGATTTCTTAAAATCTAAAGTGGCAGCCTTTATGTTGCAAGTATAATCAGCTGACGAAAAACACTAGAATGACCAAGACAGTCATTTTGACCCTTTTGAAATTTGGAGACATAATCGATGTAATGTAAATGATCTGAGTATTTCTGCACGTTTAAGAACAGTTTGCCTTAGTTAAAGAAGATGAACTTTTAGTTTTCCACAGTGTTGTTGCTCTGAAGTTCAAATGGCAATCTTTAAAAGAGGCAAACTTTTCAATTGTATGCTATGAAAAGTCGGCCACTACTCACTGAAGGTTTTTCTTTATTTCTACTATTTTCTCCAATTTAAAATATGAGTATGTGAAAGTATGCGAATATCAAACCCTCACTTGTACTGTATACAAACTCACCAGCCACTTTCATAGGAACAGCTGTACAGTTGGATATTCATGCAGATATCCAGTCAGCCAATTGTGTGGCAGTAGTGCAATGCATAAAATCATGCAGCTACAGGTCAAGAGCTTCAGTTAATGTTCACAATCAAATATCAGAATGAGGGAAAAATCTGATCTCAGTGACTCTGACCATGGCATGGTTGATGGTGCCAGTTGCTCTGGATTGATTCGTGAAGCTGGACAGTTGAATGTTGGAAAAAGACCAGGTGACTTTTTTTTTCAATCTTCAAAGGTGAACATCAGATTCCAGATCTTGGCTGACTGGACTAGACTTTGATGTGTTGCTCTGCTTTTGTAGCCCATTCACCTCAAGGTTTGGCATGTTATGCATTTTGTGGTTGTAAAAAGTTGTTATTTGAGTTGCTATAGCCTTTCTCTTAGCTTGAAAAAATCCAACCATTTTCCTCTGACATCTCTCATCAACAAGCCATTTCCAGCTACATAACTGGTGCTTGTCGGATGTTTTTTTCGCCTGACACTATTCTGTATAAAGTCTACATCCCAGGAGATTAGCAATTTCTGAGATATTCAACCTAGCCAGTCGGGCACCAACAACTGCCATGGTCAGATCACATTTTGCCCCATTCTGATGTTTGATATGAATATTAACTTAAGCTCTTGACCAATATCTGCATGATTTTAAGCATGGCACTTCTTCAACATTACTGCCAAGTGCATGTATATGGAAGTGTTCCTACAAACTTAGAGCAGATAAATAATTAATGCTGTAATTAAACATTTACCTGTGAGGTAATCAAGACTTTCAAGCATCTTCTTCTCTCTGGTAAAATCCAGCGCGAAGGTGTCAAATGTGTCCGTCAGATTAATCTCGGGTATCAGGACCTGAGAGGACGCTGTAGCCATCGAGACTCTGAAATTGCAGAAGGATCATTGTACCTGGTATTATTTATCTTTAATATTTGTGTATCATTTCTGAAATGTGGTGTAATTTTTGTTAATATACTGTTCGAACTAAAAATCTGTCTTGAAATTTTGAGGTTTCTTTGCTCACCGCTCTGAGATGCTCTTGGCAGTCTGGAGGAAGCGAGCATGGTCGGTTTCTTTCAGCGTCTGATCTGCTTGAGTTATGAGAGCAGACGATCGCTCTATGCACTGCTTGCAGTTGGCAATTTGTTGTGCTAGTTTACGCAGTCGAACCGCCTACAGACAGAAAGTGTTACTTTAGTCAAGTAATCACCATCAGACCAAATAATGTCATGAAATATCTGTGAATGTTTATGATTATCTGGAATCTGGACATGAAGTCAGCAGTATTCTATGGGCAAGTTTACTGAAATGTAGGATGTTTTACGTACTAAATAACATTTCATCTACAGAGAGATTTCCAGTAAGTCATGAGGTTAACTTGCCTTTCCCTCTTTGATTTTGGCACCAATAATTTGTCTCCTCTCCTGAATTAAGCTGATCAAGATGTCGCATTCTTCCATCAGCTTTCCTTCCTGTCGTGATGCGTTCATCTAATAAAAACACAAACCAAGAAATGTATTTTAGTCAAAACATGCCACTACTCAGTCAAAAATGTCACTTACACAATATAGACATCTCAGAATAATTCTTTTAGTTATCTATACTTGCAAGTACATAATAATAACGATGAGGGGAAAATAAAAGCTCTAAAAGCTGTAAGAAATCAGTCTTT
Organism: Prietella phreatophila; assembly: GCA_025728095.1. Classification (NCBI taxonomy): domain Eukaryota; kingdom Metazoa; phylum Chordata; class Actinopteri; order Siluriformes; family Ictaluridae; genus Prietella; species Prietella phreatophila. The sequence goes on along the minus strand of JAOUWY010000045.1, from coordinate 7,378,732 downwards.
CTGAGTAAAGTGTTGAAGTACTCCATGGTAAGTGGGTGAAGAGTATTTTCCTGTTTGAAGCTGTAATTATGTTTTGGAGAATAGACTAATGGGAAGGTTTTCTTTTTATTCACTAAACAGGTGAAATCAGATATAATGGGACACGTTTGTTTTTTTTTGTCATTTGTGACCTCTCGAGAGAAATACATATAAATATGCAGTATATTACTAGTTAGTTAGGCAGTATATTATATACTTAGACTACAATACTACATAAAACTAGTTATAATAAAATAGTACAAAACAAGAAATAAACAAAGCTATATTGTATGCTTCTTTAAAGTTTTTTCTTCTAAGATGAAAAAATAGTTTGAGAGAAGAAGCATAGAAGTTTGCATTATGCGTATTCAAATTTACATATAATAAAATAAGATTTAGTTGAATTAAGTTAAGTAGCTGACATTCTCATAGACAGTGCTTCCTTACAGAAAAGCATTATTTAGGGTTGAAGTTGAATTAATTTTAGATAAACTTCCCCTCTGGGAACATCTACACCATGTGAAACCTACAATGTCTTTTTATTATTATTATTTTTATACACTGCTCGTCTTCATGTGGTGTAAAAATGATGTAGTGTGATATGAAAGACTTGATTGTTAAAGGTTGAGAGCAATGAGGTGTAATACCTTCTCTCTGGGCCTGTTTTTTTTTTTACTATGTAAAAGAGCTTATTCAGTCATGGCTCAGTTCTTTCAACACGCTACTTAAGCTCCTTGACCTTTGAACACTACCATCAACTGTTTCACCTTAGAGTGTGTTTTTGCTGAGTTGTGTTCATTTTTTCCCCCTGTGTCTTTAACAGAAACTTTGTCTAGTGGTTACTAATGAGAACCAAAACCTTTAAACGACTCCAGTGGGGAGTGAAATGGTTTAATAAATAAATATTGAAATACTGTGAATCTGTTTTGAAAGGAATGATAAAGTACTGTTTTATACGACTATATAATTCTATCTGTTTGTACACTGTAATCACTAATTCGTCCCTAGTTCCTTTTCAACTGTTTTGCTTATCCCATAGACCCAAGCCATCTATTTTGATTTTATAACAAGATTGAGTTTCCTTTTTTTAAGACACACACATGCATGTATATTAAAAAGCTCAATACAATGAGCGCGAGTCAGCGAGAGAGAGAGAGAGAGATGTAGGTCATCACTAAGCCTTAGTGTGGTTAATGTGATGAAATGGTGCTCGACAGAGCCAGAAGTGATTTGTTTAACCCTGAGGAGATGCGGCTTGACAAAAGGCCACTTCCAAAGGCAGCCAGAAAGCCATAGAAAGTGGTAGGTTGCTTTTTATTGTAAAATATTTAAAGTCAGCATCTAATTGCACATCTCCTGTCTATGTGATATTTCTTCTCATAAAAAGGACTTCCTGGTCTGTTAGCCAAATTTGAGTGATTATTATCTTGGGTCTATGATACAGCAGCAGTAAGTACCACTTAAGAAATAAGATGCATAGAGGCAAGCCAAAAATGACTTCACTCTGCAACACCATGCCATCTTGAAAGGCATCAACCTCCCTAACATGTGCTTCCTCTAAGACATGTGAAACCAGCCAAGCTCATCTTTTTAAACTGCTTCACATTCAGTATCACAGGGTAATGTAAGACACTCGGAGGAAAGTGCTATCTACCCTCTTCCACATACATGAGCTCACAGATGCTCGTAATTGGTCAGTTTCGCTGTGATTTACAGGGCAACGAGAGTATAGCATTCCACCTAAATAGCTTGGCCAAAGGCAGGCACTGGTGCCTGGGGCATTGAAGCATATGATTGTTTTAGTTGTAAAGCATTTCAGGAAGCGCTTTTAGACAAGCATTGTCCAACATGATGTTAATTTAGTTCAGAGGTGGATTTTGACTTAGTCATTTCACTTTTGAAAATGACTGTTTTGAGAGATGTCTATCAAACTAATATTCAACATATTTGCCCTACTTTCATATTTATAGCAAATCAGTATCAGAAGTATCATTGCTTTCTTTGAGTGTTCTTTTTATTTAGTAATACGTGTGAATGTGTGAACTTGTATAAAAACGTGTGGCACCTTTTTCTCAAATCAGACTACTTACTAATTCCCATGCACTGTATATGTAGAACACTTATTAAGCCCTTTACCCGTATTTATCAAACAGGCTACTAGCAATGAGATAATATTTCTCCTGAAATAGTGTGGTATGGAAACTGATATATGGCAAATGAAATCTAGTCAAATATCCAATTTTGTTCTGAATAAAACTATATAATTTATTGTTGAAATTATTTGCTTGGTGTGTCAAACTATACTCACTTAGATCTACAGTTATTCATTTCTAAATTTTCTGGTCGTAATATTCCATAGTTTTAAGAGACAATTGTGTGCATAACAAGGTTCTTTATAGTAGACACATTAAACATGTTCAATGTGATCTGGGCTTACGTACAACACCCAAAGGCATCTCCAGCTTGTTTTAATGATGAAATTGTTTAATGAAAACAACTTCAGTAAAAACATACTCTCAGCTAGGGATGTTATTGTGATGCCAATTCTTTTCATTTTACATTAATGGCATTCAGCATCCAGAGTGACTTACAGAAGTATTTGTGTGACATTGAGGGGAAAAAAGGGGAGAAAAAATGCCAGTGGCCAAACTATTTTTTCTTTATTCATCATATAATTCCAGGCCTCTTAATTCTATATAGATGTGTTGTTTCACACAGAGAAATATAAGCGTTACTATACCATCACCAAACAGGAGATAAGTACTTTTTGGACATTTGACATGACCAGATTTAAAGCTTTGCACCACACAAACACTCTATACTCTATACACACTGGCACTACCATATTATGGTCCTCTACCTCCACACATTTAATGTGCTTGTGTAATGTAACACTGGATGGGCTCACTACCTCATTTCATTGTGCCATACGCAGAACGATAATAGAATTAACTTGAACAGTATCAGAAGAGTAAAATAAAATAAAGAACAAAAATAAAGACAAGTGCAAAAGACGAGACTCACCTCCACATGCTGACAGGTCTGAATCAGCTTCCCCATTAGTGATTCCAACTCATTGCTCCTCTTGATCAAATTGCTGAGGTTGGAGTCCAATGTTTGCTGTAAAAAATAATAAAAAAAGAACACAGTACATTTTTTAGATGTATATTTGCTGAGCATAGGTAATCCCTCAAATCTGTCAAAACTCACTGACCTCCAGATACTCTCTTTCCGCCCAATATCTCCTCATCGTGAATGCTTGTCTATAGTCTTAAATAGTGACTGGAATGACCGCAAGAGGGAAGGAGACTGAGTAAATAAAAAAATAACTTGACCCACTCAACTGTGAAATTCAGATTAAATAACTCACATCTGACATTGTGTCCACCTATCACGTGCAGTGCCTCTTATGTAAGATATCTTTGCCCAGGAACAAGCCTTTTTTTCCATTGCATCTTATTGTTGTTTAATACAAAAATTTTATAGATATGCTTGTGATGTCAAATACTGTTATACAGTTGCAATCAAAATTATTCCCCCCATTGCAAATTAGGTTGACTGTCAAAATTTATAGACTTTCAGCTGTTTGCAATTAACCAATCAAACAAAGAAAATTGAAATAGTTAAACAAAATGAATGCTCAAATGGTTTCCCGAAATTCAACTGAAAATGCAACTTATGTTTTCTCCAGTCTCAAAATTATTCAACCCCTGAATAGAATCCCTCACACCAACACAAATATGCAAAATAGGTTCTGTCTTATGCATACCTAATGCAACTAAGCAAGGGTTTCATTAGTTGCACCAGGTGTGCTTGAGCTGGAACACATGAAATACCTGAACTGGCTAAGAGCGGAACATATATGAAATACCTGGACTGGGCAGAAAAAGTAAGCCATCAATGACTGCAGCCAGATTTCTGAGAAGGCAGGTTGTGAAAAACCCTCGAGTGACTGCAAACACCTGCAGCAAGACTTGGGGGCAACAGGAACTGAGGTTTCAGTGAGCACAGTAAGGCGCGTACTAAACACAAAAGGTTTCTATGCCAGTACGCCGAGACGTACAACACTACTGACCCGTACAACACTACTGCGTTGAAGTATCAGGAAATCGTAGTAGAAAAGGAGGAAGCTGAAGCTTGGGGGTCCTTGGACCTTCCAAGAGAACAATGATCCCAAGCACACCTCAAACTCCACCAAGGCTTGGTTGCAGGAGAAGTCCTGGATGATTCTACAGGGCCATCACAGTCACCTGACTTGAACACCATAGAAAATCTCTGGTGGGATTTGAAGAAGGCGGTTGTGTACAGATAAGTGAGGAGTGTTGGGAACATGTTATAGGGAGGGTACAGTCTACCACTTCTAGTGCTCATCTTGGACTTATACAGTTCAAAGTTTTAAATAGAGTCCATCCGTCCAAGTCGAGACTTTCTGTGATGTATCCGGACATAGAGGACAAGTGTGATAAATGCCATGGCTCTCCCTGCCATCTCGGCCATATGTTTTTCTATTGCCCTGATCTCCATGGTTTTTGGTCTGGTCCTTCATGTCCACTATTCTCAGGGTAGATTTAAAGCCTTGTCCATTGATTGCTGTATTTGGGATTCCTGATGCCTCAGTTCCTTTGAGCTCGATACCAAAAGGTGTTATTGCTTTCACATCCTTTATAGCAAGACGTTGCATACTGTTGCATTGGAAGTCTGCTAAATACCCATCTCTCCCAGTGGCTAAATGACGTGATGTTTTTTCTAAAATTTGAGAAAATAAGGTATATGATGAAGGGTTGTATGGACAAGTTTGTTTTGTTTGATTTGTTCATTGCAAACAGCTGAAAGTCTGTAAATTTTGATTGCAACTCTACATCTGTCAGGAGGAGAAATATCACAGGAAATTAAAATTGGAAAACAATGGTGTGTAACAAAAGGGACCCTTTTCATTATATTTATTCAAGCACTATGGTCATAATCCCATGGATCAAATCAGCTAGACAGAGTAAACCAAGACAAATCCATAATATTAAAGTAGACAGAGGTCCAAATCTGAAATGACCTAAAACACAAAGGAACAATATGGATATGGAACAAAAATGTAGGAAACTAAGCAATAAAACCAGAGAACAATTGAAAATTATCATTACACACTCACGCTAGACCATAAGAATATATGTGTCTGAGATTCACTTGTAGGACCGTCATGATTACTACTATTAAGACTACCACTCATACTAATTAACAATGAAATCCCAAGGTGCTAAAGAAAGACACAAATACACAAAAAATGAAAGATAAATGTACAGCCAGAATACATCCATGGTAAATAACCAGTTCTCACAGGTCTGCCTCTAAAATGATGTTATTCACAGTGAAATAATGATATAATCATTTTCTTTTTTTTAGAACAATTCTTCTAATTAAATCAGTACGCTTGAGTCCTTCTAGCAGTCATCTACCTGATTTAAAGCGGGTTTTTCAAATGCCTAATTGAGTTCAACCACAAACTGAATTCATTTTATCTTATTGTCATGTGTCTGTGTGGCGAATAAAGGACATAAGAGCTGCCATTAGCTCAAACTGCGAGTTTCGCTCAGTCCCTCATTCAATTTCAGTTTTTATTCCTTTTAACACCGTATGTGGTCCATTTTTGTTTGTTTCAAAAGGGCAGTGGGTTGGATCTCTCATTCCTGACTGCGCGTATCCACTTCATTTTCTTGTGAAAATGAATGCCGTGTGGTGCTCTACATTCTGTATGTGCGGTCCTAATACTACCCAGCTGTCTTTGTCTGAGACAAACATGTTGATTATGTTTGAGAAAAGCGGCAATTGTCAGCACCCATGCTAGCTACATACATCTCAGAGCAAGAGGTGGCCAAAATCATGTGTGATAATACAGGGAAATAGGATTGGATTTGTTTAGACAGATTAAAAAAACTAAATCTATCCAGTTTATAAAGCCATAAAGCTGCAGAACAAAGCATATGAAAACCTCAAATTGCTAACAAATTGTCGCCTTATTGATACCTGGAAAAATCTGCTCACGCCTATGATTACACAAGAGCAGGATCGGAAACTGCCTGAAATTATGGACATTTTCAATTTGTGTTTGCATGTGTCTGTATTTTAGGAAGGAAGCCTTTATCCTTGACATTTTATGGAGCTGGGCCAGATGGTGAGGAAAAGAGAGCTGTGCTTCTCTCCTAATTTTCCAGTATTTCCAGCAAACTACTTCGCTTTATCTGCTTTATGCACATCTCAGTCTAACACAAAACAATATATATATATATATATATAGCGAGATGATGACAAATGGCAACATGACAGCAAATATATGATTACACGTATAAGATTAAATAAACCATCAAATTTAAAGTCACAATGGATTAATCTGTGCATGAGATCACCAAGAAGAGGCCAGTCTATTTTTGGCCACTTCCTTTTGGTTTCCTCCCTTCCAAGCGTCACTGTAATAAAATTCTCAACACTACAAGGACAAGTGTGTAGGGAGTGTTTGTATATATAGTTGTTAATACACTAAAGGAAATGATGGAAATCGCATAATTATAGAATTATTTGCTGCTTAAAATATGCAAAAATGACACCTTCATGTAAGTATGCTTTTTCAGCCAATCATAATACTTTTCTTGTAAGGTATAATGGCAAGATCTCTACTATGGGATTTATCAAGACTGTTTAATATGCTTCAATAAACTAGTTGATTTATAGTTTTAGTGGGTGAAGGTCAGTCTTGTTTTTGCCTAATTGTGTTTGTCACGGTGTGAAAGATGAGGGCAGAAGCAGGTGCAGATTTTGACATTTAACACAAGCGGGCAGACTATAAACAGACACCAAGACAACCAGGCAAAACACTATGGCGAGAAACAACACACAGTGATATTAACAACAAGAGTCTAAGACAACGAAAGACAAGAACATAGTGCAGACAAGGACTAGATATACACGGAGTGCTCATTGACAA
>JAOUWY010000045.1:7335983-7350730 GCA_025728095.1 Prietella phreatophila | reverse complement strand
ACCATTAAAATTATAGACTGATCATTTCTTTGTTAGTGGGCAAACGTACAAAATCAGCAGGGGATCAAATACTTTTTGCCCTCACTTTAACTCTGTAGTGAATAAGACACAGCTGTAATGTGATAAGGACTACCCAATGATAGTTGTCTTTAATACAGGCAACTTCTGTGTCTTTGCTGTGTGTGTTGGATCAGGCCCAGATTGCACTGGGTTGTAAAGGTTCTTCAGAAGGTTAAATTGTGCTTTTAGTTTCACAGAATGCCTGGAATTTCAAGGTCTTTGCCTCTTTTCTCTTGGCAAACCCATTAAAGGACTACTGGTCTTTGTTAGAAAAAAAAAAAACCCTCAAGCTGTTCTCAGATAAGGAGGAAAGGCAGAACATCTCATCAATACTAAGGTTCAGATCATACACACCTCCTGCTTTCTTTCACTGGGATTCCAAGAGGTTTTCTGACAGTTGAATTTAAATTGTAAACATCAAAAAAAAAAAACCCAGACTGGTGATATTTCTTCTGTAATTAACTGTTATTCTGTTTACAAAGACCCCAGTGCTACATGAGGTCATCTCTACATGAGGAACAGCAACTGACCTCAAAAAAAGCAATCTGCCCTTGTCATTTGATGTCAGTTCTGTAAAATCTTGAGTATATTACTTCTCTTGGTGGCCCTTTAACCAGAAAAGTGAGTTCAAATTGCTGTAAAAAAAAAAAAAAAAAAAAAAAAGGTTGTTTTAAGTCATATAAAATGCTGTAAGATATATGGCACAGGGACCAAACAGAGAGACATGACCATGTCTACTTGCATTTTGTTGTCGTATTAATTATTCACATGTATGTCATTATCTGTCCATCAGAACAGCAAGGTTGATGTTGCGCATTTCAGCATCCTGCCCATGGGTCTTTTGAGGTTCTGTGCACTACTGGAAAGCGAATTGACTGGGGAAGCAGCTTCAGGGGCAGTTGCTGACTCACTTAAATTGCATATTGCATTTATTGACGTCAGTGGACAGTAGGGTATCCGAATAACAAAGACAAACCAAGGTTAATATGACATCATGAGGTTAGTCAGGAATAAGGTAAAGAACTAATAGGTAACAAAAAACTTGCCAGTTTTTTTTTTCTGTATGTTCCCATAAAATCGTGAAACATTTCTTACTTTACACGCATAGTGCGTTGGCAGTTAAAGAGGGTTTTGCTAGATTCCAGTAATAACACATGCGGTTCAGTTAATCCTCTCCAACCGAGAGGATCACCACGGGTGCATTAGCATGCTGCTTTTCTGTTCTGCTTAATGCACAATTCACGCTTAATGCAGTGTGACTGGAGCAGTGGTGATTACGCCGCTAATGACATTTAGCACATCTGAGCAGATCACATGTCCGGCAGCAGTGATTGTTTGAGAACTCATTTTAGGGCTAGGGATCTCCGCTTGACAGAGCATTAATTTCAGAGTACACGTATTTCGGTCATTGGTTTTAGACCAGGAACCACCAAAAGCTATGTACAGTGTTATTATATATGAAATGAATTACAGATTATATGATGGGTCAGTATACTCTCGATGAAATGTTCTACAGCTGTGTAGGTCATCAGTGATGGATTATATAAGTATCTATACATTTTTCAGCCACACATTTGCAAAAAATAGAAAAAAAAATTCTGGTAAATGTGCATCATATGTTTGTAGATTTATGTTGGTAACACTATAATACTGTTTCATAACCATGCAAGAACTAAGCAGGAATAATTCTAGTTCTTCATTAACTCTAAGGTTAGTCCTATCAGCTACTTAGAACTACTAGCTAATTTCTCAGTAAGTTTGTTAGCAGGAGTTCACTACTAACTAAGCAGTAATTACTAAGACTTACATTTCTCCTACTAGCGAACTATGGCCTGATTATATTAACTGATTATATTAATGTAATTAGTGATCACATCGGCATTAATTCCCAATAGCTAAACCTTACATTCTTCCTGTAGTATCTACTACCTAATATACCTTAACCTATTCCAATACCTCAGCATCTAAAATGTAAATGTCTATATGATTTATTATAGTTCATACAAATAGGTCTCCGCAGAGGAGCACAGTTTTGGTGTGATGTTTTATTTAGCCGGTCAAGGTCTAAAAAAAGAAATGGAAAACAATAACCTACAAAAAGTACAAGGTTGTAATGTAGCAATGAATAACACATTCTGCATTAACATAATTTAAAAGTGATGTAAATAAGCAACGGAACTGTAATGCTGTTTTGTTAATACAGTCATTAGTAATGCTTTTCCATGTGTTTCACTTTATAATACTGTTCCAGATCACCAAAAAAACGATACGGTAACATTTCATTCAATAGTAATAAGTTTCACATAATTGTTTATACATGACCAAAACATACTGGTTGTCCTTACAGTTAAAATGTACCATGCAAAGTAACATCCCTAAGTGAATCATACAACTTGGGGCTGTTTTCCAGTAATAACAAAGCAGGGCTGACAAATTCTTAATCCTTAAAACAATTTAATAATAATAACGTGAACAAACTGTAATATTAGCACACTGTTTACTCTTATCAAATATGAGCAAATGATGTGTAGTTGTGGTGTGCAGAGGTTTTAATTAAAGCTTCAGTACAGAACTTTTTTTGGTTAAAAATGAATTAGAATAAGCTTACCGATTCGCAAAAGGTAAGTTTATAATAACGATTTATAAATTGAGCTGTCGAGTCAGATTTCACAGGAAATGTCAGTTGACGTCATTCGTTTTTACGTGTTTAAGTCACGTCCGTAAGCGGAAAGAAGAATATCTTTTGCTCGATTCAGCTATGTATCGAGTTTTACGATGTTGTTTTTTTGTTTTGCAAGGGTCAATGTCGTACAATTGCACTTATTTTTTGCTAGCTATGAGAGAGAGCAACTCACCTCTCGCAGTTTAAAAAGCAAAAACAATTTATTTAATAAAACTCCATCAAACGGCAACAAAGCTTTAAGGATGAAGCAGAAGCAGAAGATGATTGAAAAGGAGATTACATAACTACATACAACCATAACTCCAATTAGTATATATGAGTATGTTGTGCTTTTTTTTTTTATTGTTGTTATAAGCTGTAATAATTGTAATATGTCACAGCACTGTGAGGCTCTGAGCAGACAGTGACAACGCATTGGGGAAAATGAGCCTTTTTACTTCAATCAGTCTCACCAGTCTGTTGTGCATTTCTATTGTTCCCAAAAGCTAAGTACTTTCATATACTGTCTTATTTGGTTTGCCCTTTTAGCTTCTTTTTGCCTTCTAATACTCACCTAACTGTTTCCTCGAGTGTGCTGACTGCGTGCCTAGACCTAAATCCCATAAACTCTCTCTGCACATTCATGCTTCTATGTCTAAGCCTTCCAGTGGTTATGACATCTTATACAAAATGTGCTATATTTACAATATTTTTTTATATATATTTTACATGGTATTCAATATTGCACTTTTCCACTTTTAAAGGTGGAGGAAACCTGCTGAAATATCAAACAGATGCCTTTCCAACATATAATGGGTATTTGATTTGTTTTATATTTAGCAGTTTTATTTTTTTTTTTCATTTCACAAACGTCTTGTCTTAGGAAAAACATTTAAACATGTGAACAGCTGATTTGGAGACAGCAAAAAGATCTGCTGTGTGAAATGTCAGCATCCAATTTAATTATTCATTTTAGTATTAAAGATGCAATAGTATGACCTTCTGTTTATTTAATTAATTAATTTTGCATAAGCCTCGGTCTTTACCAGAAGCTGAAAAGTATTATCTCCAGGCAAGGATGATTCATGGTTTTCTGTCTTATGCAAGTCAAACTGATAATACGTATTGCACAATACATAAATCACAGAATTCAAAGGATGAAACACACAGATTTACTTGTCTAAACAAAGCTGCGTTCCTTCCACAAAGTGTGGTGTAACTGTGCATTAAGCAAGCGCATAAACAGCAAGAAGAGGCCTGACTTCCTGGGAATTCTGAGGTTTTATTATCCTGCACCATTAGTATCTAAAATTCAGCCTAATCAGGCAAGATTGCGAGTGCCAACATTTAGTTCATTCTCAAACATAGTTTGAGAGTGGATATTGATATAAAATCTGTCAGTACGATGTTGTTAAGGCAGGATACATGTTGGTATAACAGCTTGTGCATGGGTAAAGTGTACTGGCCTTTTCTGGTATAATCACTAGCATGGCTAAGCCTTCATTTTTTCTTCTATCTGGAAAAAATATCTGAAAATTAGGTTCACGTTTTAGCATCTGCATGTTGTGGTTTTGATGCCACTAAATGAGTACTCCAACCAGCATGTTGTTCCACCTGTCACTGAAGCCCCCACCGTTCGCAAAGTCCTCAAAGGTGCTTGTTTCCAGCTGGGAATTAGCTGGGATTTAGCCAGCCAGTGTGTAGGTCCCCGCTGTGCTGGTAAAATAGCTCTGACCCATTGAGAAATGGACTCCACAAGACCTTTGAAGGTGTGCTGTAGTATCTGGCACCAAGATGTTAGCAGCCGATGCTTTAAGTTCTGTAAGTTGCGAGCTGGGGCCTCCATGGATCGGACTTGTTTGTCCAGCACATCTCACAGATGCTCGATCGGCCTGAGATCTGGGGAATTTCGAGGACAAGTCAACACCTTGAATGCTTTGTCATGTTCCTCAATCAATTCTTGAACAATTTTTGCAGGTGTCAGGGCACATTATCCTGCTGAAAAAGGCCACTGACATTAGGGAATACTGTTGCCATGATGGGGTGTATTTGGTCTGCAACAATGTTTAGGTAGGTGGTACGTGTCAAAGTAACATCCACATGAATACCAGGACCCAAGGTTTCCCTGCAGAATTTCGCTCAGAGCATCACACTGCCTCTGCCTCCTTTCCTTCTCCCACAGCGCATCCCGTTGCCACCTCCTCTTTACGTAAGTGACATACAAGTTCCTGGCTGTAAACATGATGTAAACGAAAATATAATTTATCAGACCAGGCCACCTTCTTCCATTGCTCCAAAATGGGTACTCAGACCGGTCTGCAGCTACACAGCCCCCTACGCAACAAGCTGCAATACCCACCATTCAATCATAGCCAACATTAACCTTTTCAGCAATTTTGCTACAGACGTTTTTCAGTGGGATTGGACCAGATGGGCTAGCCTACACTCTCTGCAAGTGTCAGTGAGCCTTGGTCACCCATGATCCTGTCACTGGTTCACCGGTTGCCCTCCCTTGGTAGGTACTAACAACTGCACAAGGCCTGCTATTTTGGAGATGCTCTGACCCAGTCATCACAATTTAGCCTTTGTCAAAGTCACTCACATTCTTACACTTGCCCATTTTTCCTTCTTCCAGCACATCAACTTTGAGAACGGACTGTTCACTTGCTGCCTAATATATTTCATCCATTGATGGGTGCAGTTGTAACGAGATTATATTTTAATGTTATGGCTGATTGGTGTGTATGTTTCTCATATACAGGTTTCTCCTGGTTTCTTTCAACAGGAAAATCAGCAAATAATTCTGGAACTGGAACTGAGTGCCCTCTTATTGTACAGTGACACTGTAAAAACACATATCTATCTGTATATTCATATTTACAATTCATATACAGTATGGTATATTAGACAAATGTCCTAATGTTTGATTTATTTTCTGATAATGTGTATAGTTTTACCCTCACACAGCACATATTACCAAAGCCTTTGATCCTGATATTCTACAGCACAAAGATAATATGAGGAAGAGTACAATACAGCTCAATAGTTTCTGCAATTAAATTAATTTTATTGGTCTGAGCTCTGCAGTAGAGTCTGTAACACAATACACCACTTACTGTTAAAGGTCATGTTTTTTAGAACGTTATCTAATAATAATAGTTAACATTTTATACTCTAGTAAACAGACGTTCAGCAGAGAGTTCTCTATTATTTGGAGCTCACTGGTTTAAAGGTTCATTCTGCCCAGGATTGTTGTGAACCATTTAATATTCTCATATAAAAACATTTTTACTGAGTACACCACAGCGACTCGGGATCTGTGATAAACGAGCAGCTGTAGTGTTAGAAAAGACTAACGATGGCACAACTAACATTGAGTTTAAGCCTTTGGAAAGTGTAGGGTTCTCTGAGTGTAATAAATGCCTTAGTTTTAAGTGACACTTTTTCACATTGCTCTCCCCACAGCAATGTCGGTTTTTCCAGAGAGCAACAGTAATGAAGGGTTTAATTCTCTGGCCTCTTTCAGATGGTTTTGATTCATTGCACCTTCCCATGACCACGCACTCTGGCCAAAACATAATATTCCACTAAGCTCTTGATAATGTTATCCTCAGCCACTGGCTAAGATTGTAGTGCAAAGTGAAATATGGACATGGTTAAGACAACCATTATGCTCTTAGTCCTCACTGTGAAAAAAAACAAACCATGGATTTCAACTTTAAAAAAAAAATGTACTTCCAGAAAAAAAATTGTACTAATGGTACCGTACCATTCCTTATGACTGGGGTGGTACCCTCAAGCATACATCTTGTACTGTGTATCTTTTATCTATAATGGTAGTGTGCTTTTACTTGAACAGATAATTACAGTCCAATTATGCATCTTAAATCATTTTTAAGGTGCAGGATTTCTATTTCCAGGTGAAAGATATATATTGGGTGTACAAAAGATAAGAGTACCACCCCAGTGAAAAGGAAAGGAACTTTCTCTGAGCATGTTTATGCAGCGCAAGCTCATCACGTGTTAGATGTGTGTGGAGTCATTGTATCTCTGTTAAGCTCAGAACATCTTTTGTCACCCTGCACAGTTAGTTCCATTGCTAATCTCATACACCTAGAACCAGAGGTGAGTTTAGACTTGGAACGAAACTCCAGCAGATCTGCCCTAAAGAACCCTGCCTTCAGTCTGAGTATCCACTTTCAAACATTCTGCTATAACCACACTGACTAGCAACATCAGCCACTGAGCCCAGGCCTTTAACACTTAGAAGACTCACAAGCCAATCACTTGATGGAATGCCCAAGCAGTTGTGACTTACCTCATTATTAGAGCCATTTTTGGGGGCAGTTAGTGGTTGCTTCCAGCGGAAGAGGTTTTTGATGGTCTAATCAGAGGCCATTGATAGCGCGTGGATTTCCGAGGTGAAAAAGAATGATCAAATCTAAGTTTCTCTGGATTTGATCAGTCCCTAACAAATGTTATTCTGATTTTCTGAGATAAAAAGATAAAATGTCTGTTTTCTGAAAAAAAGGATGTTTTTCTGGTGACAAATTTAATTAATAAATAAAATGACATCTGATCAAATGCATAAGGAATAGGTGTTGAATGCATTTAGGACCAGTGATTTTCATAATGTTTCAGGAAGCCAAAATAGATTATTATGCTTTAATTACCTTGTGGTTGGTTGCAACCATGTAGGCTACATGGATTAAATAATTAGAAACTTGGGTACAATGAGTTGTTTAGTCACAAATCAAACAAAGATTTATTATTGATTTGGATGAGTGGGTGGGCCTAAAATGCAGATAGCACCACATTGGACAGGTTGACCAATCTCATATCTTCTGCAAGCCTGTTAGATAAAATTAGAGTCTACTGCTCTTAAACCTTGGCTGACATTACCCTAGACATGTTGTGCTTTTACATGACCCTACATATGAATGTAATAGTTTCTGTAATCATCCAAATGTATTCAGTGTCTGTGCAGTTCGAAATACAGTATGAAGTGAACAGAGGATATACAGTAGACACTAGGAAGTAGGAAATGTGCTTGCCACAATATTGATCACTAAATATAATCCAATCTTGAGTTTCTTTATTTGATACCAGTAATCGCTATAGAGTTGTTCTGTTGTCAAATAATGCTAAGCAATTTGCATATAAAAGGAACAGCAGCCCTGGAAGTTTAACAGTAGTACATTGTTTTTTTTTTAAGAATATCAGGGTTGCAGAACTACAATAGACAAGGGGCCATCAGCTTTTTTAGGCTCACAGCTTGTCCAAATGAACAGTCAATGTGCATGTGTGACTTGTACCTAATAATGATTAAATGATGATTTGGGCGAAATTGCGGTTTCTGTTCTCTACAGACAGAAATGAGAAATGTACACAGACCCACATTCGTATTGTATTTGATGGTATGCAGCACAGAAAAGTGTGGTTTGTAAACTCTGCCTTAAACTTTCTAATCTTTTCATGACACGCACACAATCCCTGCCATACCAAACCAAGCTAATCTTAACTGATCCTCTATATCAAGCATTATTATTATTTTTTTCATTTCCTGGTACATGATGTATGGGACACACCACTAGCACAAAGTACAAATAACCCTTATTGTGACATTGAAACAGATACAGTTTTCCCCATAGGAGGCAAAACTTTAAAGCTGATTACACATCTGTGGCTTTAAATCACACACTGAGGCTACATTATATATTCCCAGCAGTCTTTCTTCTCAGCTTTTCCATAGTCATCTGGAACAAGGATTGTCTTTCAAGTAAATAAGGGATTTTTTTTTATCACAGTTTCCGTTTGCAATTAAGACACCAACCAAATAAAAAACACAGCAGGATGTATAGAGTAGCATTTGTTAGTGTGTGAGACTCACAGAAATGTTGTGGATTGAAATGTTGGTTAAAATGGCAGCCCATCTTTTCAGTGAGATTCACAACTCAAAAAAATGTTTCAGAAGTGCTCTTAGTGTAAGCTGACCTTTAAGGTGCTCTGAAACAATGACACTATTACCATGGGAGGTGGAAGAAAGGAGACCAACACCATGACAAGCACAAATAATTGGCTGCCTGGCATACTTCCAGCAATATATTAAGTGAGTCTGCTATTTTTTAAATGATGTTATTCATACATGTTTCCGTAATAACACGCCAGTTGTTGTTTAGTGATTTATTATGGATAATACTATTTAATCAGTTAATAGTTGGATGAAGTTGCCTATATGTTTTGTGCTTTGCTCATTTACTCTGATGTTAGAAATAGGACAGCACCTTTAAGCCTGTGCTTGAATTAGACAATTTTGCCATTGCAGTAAATTGATTAGTGATCTCAGATTGCTTTATAAATGTGCCTAATGAGAAATACATTGTTTGTATTATTATACTGTAGTACAAACACTGGGAAAATGACATTGAGGCAGTAGACTTTGAATGGGAACACTACAGGCTGAAGAGCTACACCCATGTTAGCAATACATCAGCCTTACACCAGCAAATTAGGTGTGTGCCTGCACACATTATAGAGCTCACTTCATGCATTGCATGGTCTTGTTTCGAGCTCAGACCTGCATTGTAATCAAGTTACCCTTCAAGAATGACTTGGATCTACATCATTGAACATCACTGAACATTCACAGGATGCTAAGTAAATAGCATAGACTTTCCTTGGCTGAACCAAGATTAGTCTGATGCTCCTGGAGAGTATTAACAATTTGATTAGATGTATACAGAGCATGAGGCTGCATGCAAATGCAAAAAAAAAAAAAAACCACTGTCTGCTACACAAATGGATAGACACTAAGACAGGACAAGCTAAAAAAGAACTGTAAGAGTGTTTTGGTTACTTATTAAATAGGAAATCCAAATCTATTCTATGCTAATAGAAATCCAAATCTATGCCATTTACAGTATACCTTCCTGATAAACGGCATATGCCAAAGGATGCACCTGCTTGCCACTACACAACACTAATACTCCGTCCTTCTCTACACAAACTTATTTCACTGACCTTTTCATTTTTTTTCTGCTCTGAATCTCTATGGGTTCACATGATCCCCAGCAGACCACAGAGGACAAACCTTACTGACCATCTGTTTCGAGGACATCTGCCTAATGGGCATGACTATAGTTGAAAAATATGCTGACATACTCAATGCAAAATGCAACATCTAGTTAGACCATGACTTATCAAGAGCCTGATATTGACAGAGCATAGCATAGCTTTTGTTGGATCCCACCTAACTTCAGTTACAGAGCCACTGTAAATACTAAGCACAGCATGTGAAAGATAAAGAGGAGTTTTCTGCTCATGTTAGTTTTAATTAGAAACAGAGTGCTTAGGCTATCTGTTTAGAGCTGATGTATATGACAAGACCAGAGACTAATGTGGAAAAAAAAAAAAAAAAGACAGCAAGCTAAATTAAATCAGCATGTTTCATTATCTGCTTACAACTGTTATTACAACCCATTACAATATGAGCCATATCTGATATGAATCATATTAAAATAAATGCAGGAAATATTGTGATAATTTCAGAAGAATATTTGGTTGTGTTTTGCTGGCGTCATCCAAGCCTTAAATCTGTAAAAGCTCTTCTCTGTAACTGAACTTATTCTCGTAAGTGGTGATAAAATGTGACAAAATGATAACAAGGTTCGGTTCTCCAAGGCCATCAAAGCTTGCCATTATATTAAAAAAAAAAAAAAAAAAACAACATACAAAAGAATCTCATAGAAGTGATAAATAGATGCTATGCTGTCATGTTCGCCTTATCATGCATTATTTGAATCAAGACCCATCACTGTCAAACCCCTTTGTGAGTCTGGTCACTGGAGAGCACTCAAAATCTTTTTCAATAGACTAAAGAAACCCATAGTAAGGGAAGAGCCACGGCAAACAAATTACTTTCCACCTTTATTGTAAATTCTGCTCATGACTGATGTGGGGAATGCATCAGTCTAGGGAGGAAGGCTTGAGAATGGTTGGCAGGCTGGAGTAACCATAGCAGAGGGACAAGGAAGGCTTTCATTTCGGAATGAGAAGGACCATTCCACCGTGAATAGATCAGAGAGCGTGCCTGACACATAGGCCAAAATCGTGCTGGGAAGAAGGCCTGGTATCCAACCTGGCAACGGCGCCAGCTAATCACTGCTGAGAGGCATAGAACTTAAGCTTGCTAGTGCTAGACCAGTTAACTCCAAGTCTGTGGTTGTCCATACAAGGCTTGGGGAACCTGCACATTAAAGATCTGTGCATGTTTCCATGTCTAACACACCATTTGTTGGTTAACAATAAAAATGATGATTGATATGCATTGGTTCAATCATTTTAAAAAGATATCAGCCTAGAGTGTATTCGCTTCAGCTTGCAGATTGAGAGTTTAGGTACACGTTTCTCTTTTCTTCCTCAGGCTCTAATAACACACTTGCTAAGAATATCACCTCAAAGGTAAGTTTTACCCTTGAGCTTGAATTGATAGATGAATGTATTGTTATCTGTCCTAACAGCACTGACTGTCATTAGCCCCTGACTACAAGGTCAGTCTAACACTTTGTATTGATTCAGGCTTAAGCAATTCTTTGATGCAATGCAGCCCTAAGATGTCAGACACCTGCTTAGCACAAATATGAGCTAATGAATCACACCAGGAGCATCTTAAAGCACAAATAATGTAGGGTACCCGAGTTTGCGTCATACTATAAATTCCATTAATTTAAATAAATTGGAATACTATTGCAGGAATATGGTATATTTGACTAGGTGTAAGAATTAAACTATAGTACCAATTCAGTAACAGTATACACAGGTGCCAATATTGCATCATTTAAATCCTAGCAGGAAGAGAGAAGCAATTTTACCACAAAAGCCTTGATGCTAACATGTATTAGTTAAACTGATATTTTACTCAAATCTGCAGAAAAGTTTATAAGCTTACTTTATACAATTCCAGATACTAATAAACTGTAGTGAAAGATTAACTTTTGGAAAGAATGTCAGTGCAACACAGTAGCTAGCTTGCTAGCTAATCTGTTTTGTTTTTCAGATAAGCACCATGCATCAGAAAGAAAACAGCAAGGCAAAATCTTGCTGTGACAACTACTTAATAATTTGCATCTCCTCAAATTCTTTTTACAAACCAAAGAGATCACAATGTCACCTTCTTGTTTTCTGCTCATAAAACAGAAGATCTTGAATTCGCAGGCCAAAGTTCACCACGGCAAGATGCAAATGTGGGTCTTTCACATTTCCCGTATAAATGTTAAGCCATATATTTTGGCACCTCAGCAGTATGTGCCGTTTTCATGCTGAAATCATCAATGAATAATTACTAATAGTGTACGATTGATGGACACTAGTAATAGGTTTTGTTCAAAGTAAAGTTGGAATCCTCAGTGCAAACACAGCAGTATTATATATATATGGTTAATGCATTCTTCAAATTAATGAAATTTAAATCTCATGTTAAAAATACCCCAAACCAAATTTTTATATGCGCAGAGAAATGCCAGTAGACTGTATGCTCAGTGCATCCACTGTACCACATGGATACTGTTTTTGTTCCATCACCAACCCCCTATCTTGTAAAACAGGACTTCAGGTTATTAGAAGTGTAACAGAAACATGTTCATCTGACAAATAAAGTTCATACTCACATGCTATCCCTTTGGCAAGACAGTGGAAAAGGAAGAAGGAGCCATCAGGAGAATACCCAGGATACTAATGAAGCTCCTATGAATCTGAAAGCAGATTCAAAATATTGAGCATGGAGAAAAGCTGTCGTTGTGCCTTACTTGTGCAGTTCTCCCTTTCCTCCCCCTCCATTCCCCTCCTCCTCCCTCTTCACTCCCTCCCCTCTCTTGTCCTGGCTCAATGTTCGGACAAGCATAAAAACAGACTGAAGGGCTTAAGCAGGCACTCTATGTTAGGCGTCCCCTCACTTCAGATACTGACACCTCATTCAGCGGAACATGGCAGTCATCCCATTGCTCTGCAGACAAAAGGGCGGGAAACTTGGCGGGAGGTGGGTGCTCACAAGTGAAACTTCTGTACACAGCTTGGGTTTCCTGTGGAGAACTTTCCATCAGCCTGCACAATGAGGAAGAGAGAGTAGTCGGATTCACTCTGAGAAGTCTGGCGCCACAGTTATCAATGCTGAGATGCCCATTATCTCAATATTGACTGGCTAAATTGTCTGCCATGTAGAGTTGGTTAGGGTTTGCTGTTCACACACATGGTCTTTTTTGTGTATTTTTATTGTCGAAGAGATGAAAGAAAGGAAATGTCTTTAGATAATGATACGAGTGGCCTACATGTGCCTGACTGCTTGTTTAGTTGTTGAAGAGCATTTGAGCTTATTAGTGTTTGGTGATCCACAAAGACCATAGCATGTAGAAGCAGCTAGAAAACATAATGATGCCAGATTGGAGTTCATGATAAATACTGTTGATGCTGTTCAGAGTCTATTTAATATTTGTATTTCTTGAAGGATTAGAGACAGACTATTGATTAAAATCTTGAAGTGCCCATTAGTGTTTATACAGGCTAAGAGATAATTGGAGGCTAGTAATTAATGCTGCAAGAATATTTATTAAATAGACTTTTATGAAATCCAATTTTCCTTTTTATGTCTTCCAATTTTTCATTTTTACTTTTTACTGTGAGAAAGTGTGTATTAATCAAAAGCTGTTGTACAAGTTGAGCTGACAAGGTTTTCTGAGCTGAGCATACAAAGTCTATGGTGGTAACTAATAAGGTTATTGGAAAATAATTGGGATATTGTTATGCCCAAAATTTTGCAGTTCAGATTGTCTTTGTTAGTTGTTTATGTCGTTGGGATTACGTGCTGCCATTTGCTACAACATTATTCCTATTAGCCCCATACACTAGCTAACCCATATGACTTTACTGATGTGTGGTTGCTGGAAGCCTTGCCCACTGTGATGATACATAACTACACTAAGACACATATTATTGCAGAATTTCTGTAAACACCACCACAAGTCAATATTTTTGAATGCCATAATGACTTCTCAAAATATTAAGGGCATAAAATCCCGGCTCTTGTCATCTCAAAACTGGATGACCGCAACACACTAGTCTCGGCTCAAACCCCTTCAGATGATCCAGGATGCAGGAGCACACCTTGTTTTCAACCAGCCCAAAAGGACTGAGAAAATTAACGGCTAAGCTGCCCAACAGTGGCAGCTTGGCGGTGTTGCAACTTCAACCCCTGATCTTCTGATCAGTAATCCAGAGCCTTAACTGTGGAGCCTAAAGACCCGCATTTTCTGTAACCCCTAACTTGTTCCCTGGTCCAGCCCTTTAAAAAAAACTGCACTTACACTGGCTTCTACACCTCTACTCTGTGCACTTTGCTCCTTTTGCATTCAATGAAAAATCTTGTATGGTAGCACTACTTGTATTGTTTTCTGCTTGATACATCACTTTGCTTGTATTTAGTCATTTGCAAGTCACTTTAGATAAAAGCATCTGCTGAATTAATAAATGTAAATGCATAATGATTTTATACATTGTCAATAAAAGCAAACAGTGAACATGTTCCATGAACTGTACCACTGATAATATCCATGTTCTCTTCTGCAGGTGGAACCATTAGGCACCAGCATAGTAATCCAACCTGGTTGTGATAAAGGAATAGCCTAGTTTCACTAGGTGAAGCAGTGCTACCTCTCTGTGCATCAAACAAATGAGCAGAATGAATAGTTACACCAGTGTTCTTCAATGCTAGGACTACAGGCTTTCATTTAAATTGAAGTAGGGAAAAAACCCAAATAGAAGCCACACCTTATACCATAGACTAAATAAGTGGAGTAATGTGCTTGGTTGGACTGAAAACTTGCAGCCACCCCAGCCTGCTGCAAATAATATAGGAATACTCCAAAGTTTTTCATATCTAATGATAAGCCATCCATCCGTCTTCAACCGCTTATCCGTAATCGGGTCGCGGGGGTAGCAGCTCCAGCAAGGGACCCCAAACTTCCCTTTCCTGAGC
>JAOUWY010000045.1:7319955-7330075 GCA_025728095.1 Prietella phreatophila | reverse complement strand
TGGACAACGTGGAGAAGCCAATCAGCCTGCAATGCTTGTCTTTGGACTGGGGGAGGAAACAAGTGTACCTGGAGGAAACCCCCAAAGAGTACAAAGGAATACATGCTCAGCACACACTTTTTTTTCCCAGACATCATGAAGCTGCACATATCACACTGTGATGCAGTTGGTCAGGGTGCTCTCAATCGTGTAGCAATAGAAACTTGTTAAGATTTAGGGAGACAGATTTCAGGGAGACAGCGTTATGCAGTCTCTTCAAGAATTAAAGACACTGTTTAATTTTCAACAAGTAGTGATACTTGCTGCTCAAAATAAAAAAAATGTTCTTTTAGAAAGCCCCAAAACATTGAGAGATCAGGAAATCTATTTGATTGACTTGGCCACATGCCTCACCAATCACAAGCCTTTCAACTGAATGAAGGAAGATAAGCATGGACATGAATTTACACATTAATTTCCGATTTATTTAATACAAAATTACTTAACATATGAAAGAATTAATATAATATTAAGGAATTGTTAAACTCTTTTTCACTATGACAATGCAATAACGCTTAATAAGTTAACTAGTTTATCTGCAGCCATGTTCTTACCCTACCAGTGGAGAGGTCTACAGTAACACCAGGAAAAGGGGGGACAAAATGACAATAAACTACTCAATCCTTTGCAAAATCATTTTCCTTCACATTGTCAAGAACTGGCTAAGCAGAAGATGTAAAAATTAGAAGAACAAGCTATTATTGTTTCTACCAACAGGGATTGTCAAAGTAACAATTGACCACTTTTCCCTGGCAGGGGTGAGATAAAGCTCACCACCAAATATTATAACAGAAAAGGGAAGCGATAGAAGAAATTGAAGGAGAAATAGTAAAAGTGCCAAAATGGGATGCACTTGAAGGGGTCAAAAATGAAGAAGGAATAGACAAAGAAGGTGTACTAGATCTGACATACCTTAATAATTGCAGAATACTCTGGAAGATTTAAACCACTTGTCTATTAACCAGATAATGAGCACAAACACACATATAATACTGTAATGAGCCAATTTTAAAAAAGACAGGAAACCCCTGATCAAGTCCATTGAGCTGGCACAGGAGAATGAATGAAGCAGCAGGTCCAGCACTGCAAATTCAATCACCAACAGTTACAACACAGCAGGGAGCAGGTGCAGTGAATCAGGGTCAAATACAGCAAGCCACAACAGCACAGTGAAGCATTCGTGGTCAAAGCAGTTGGAGAAAGCATTTGTAATGCAGCAAATAGTACAGCAGCAAAACAGGGAAGTAGAAGACCAGCCACATAACCACCTAGCAAACAGCAGTGCAGAGCAGAAGATGATGGCCTCTACAAAGAAAAGAGAACGAGAAACCAATCGATCAGGCAAATATCCCCTTGCACTGCTAGAGCCACAGCCACCCTTCTTGTAATGCTCCTATCCTGAGCACGGCATCATAAATTATTACATTTGAAATACTGATTGCATATACTAACCGATGTTTATTTGTATTTTTTTATTGAATTTATAAACCTCATTTTTCTTCTATGAACCAATTGACCTTTTAGCAATACCACATATATTACCCCTTGGTCATTGCTACCCCTTTGAATTTCCACAGTTGGCATGATTGAAACAGAGGGTAAAGGGGTAAAGTATCAGAGGGTGAGGTCTGACAACTTGATGGCCAGACATCCCTTCTCTATCATGCTGTACTTACTCCCTGTTACCGAGAGCTCTTGCTGATGTGCTGCATGGGGTCCTCTTCCTCATCCACCATCTGGGACAAAATGGCTCCCTAACCTTCTGCCTGATGAATATCTTCACAGAACAAAAGAAAGGGAAATGTCAGGAGAATGCAGCAATGGGCCCCCCACACAAAACCACTTTTACCCAGCAAAAAACCCTCACATGGCTCTGTCCACTGGACCAAAAGTGCCTCACCGACTTTGTGGCCTTATCAGTTTGGGGACGCACCTGCCCTTGGCCCGAATGGATTCCCAGACACTGTATTTCCAGCTGTTTAATTGATCAATTATTTGGGTTTGCTGTGAGGCCTACCTGTTTCAAGGGTTCTAGGAAAGCTTGCAAATGTTGTAAATACCACTGCCATTCATTGTTATGAATGATTATATAGTCTAAATAAGCCTTGGTATATGTACTGTGTGCGCAGAGTATTCTGTACATTTACTTTAAAAAGACTTTTAAACATTTCCGGGGCTCCAAACAAGGCAAGCAGAAGGGTGACAAATTAGTGCAACCCAAATTTTTCTTGGTTAAATACAGTGTCGATTAAAAGCGAGCCATGCCGAACTGATCGAGCAGTTCATCAATGTGTGGAATTTTGTATGTGGCATCACGTTGACTTTTCTAAAGTCCACACAGAATCAGACCAACCTGTCAGCCTAGGCCACCAATCATCGTCAGAGCCACAGGATCCAACTCACTATGGTTTAAGAAGATTAAGATGGTCTTTGTAGTGCATCACCTCTATCTGTTTGCCTGACCTCATAAATGACTCCCCCAACTCGCCATGTGACCTCAAAGGGCCCTTGTCACTTTGTGAGTAATTTAGAGCTGAATATGGGAATTCATATAAACACTTTATCTCGTAGTGCAAATTCGTGTAGCTAAGTTCCCCTTCATACAGTCGGCTTTGCCATTTTTGGGCCTGATGCAAATTATCCTGTGTTTTGGTGACTCTAGGTTTGGAATTTTTCTCTCAGGTCCAGAACATAATGAATTTTGTTTTAACTTTTAGAAGGTCCCTACTCCAAATTTTCCCTAATAATATCTAAGATGCTGAGGGGCATGCATTCGTACAATAGTTAGAATAGGGAGAACCCCATGGAGGCTTGCAGAGCGTCTCATATTGCAAATAACAGGGGTTTGAGCCGAATTCTGAGTGAATTTAGGAATTCATGAAGCGTAAAAAACATGCTTCAGTCAGTCAGGATCTCTTTCGGGATTATGACTCGGTAGATAACTCTGCATGCTGAGATGTTGCACAGAGCCACTGATTTTGGGTATCACGCTGCATAGTCCACTAACACAAACACAGAGCAATGCCCTTGTGCATTCCAGTCTAATGGTCCTATGAGAGTCATACTGTACGAATTCTGTCGATGGGAATCAGTGTCCTGCATCAATTGATATAACACATCCTTGATAACTGAAAAATAACTGAAAAGGGTGAAACACCTGGTCTAATGTGTCAGTTTCAGGGCCCCAGCTTATATAATAATGGAGCCAGGGGAGGAGAAGGGACAGGGAAGAGAGAGATACCTGGACCAGTGACCACCACTAAGTGATGCTCTGCCAGCTGAACATCTTTGTCCAGGGACATGTGCTGGCATCACTGCACCCACCCAGTGTACCAGTCAGGAGCGAACTGCTCCAGTAATAACAGCCTTATGATCTGTTCGGCATTCCACTCAGAATTAGTTCAGATGCTGTGCGTAGGTGAAGGGGTAGCTGAGCTTGGTGAATTGCAGAGACTGGAAGCGTTGGCTGTGCTCCTCTGGTGTCTGGTCAACCCACTGCAGAACCTAACCCTTGACACTCAGATACATCAGCTGTATCCATGATGGCAGATGCTTTGCAGCATACTGGGCTTCCTCGATAGCAAGAGCCAATTTATCCCCCTGGCATCAGCTGCATGCTTGAAAAACTCAATGAAAGCCTCTGATTCATCAGCGGAGTCCATCTTGGTAAGGGTCATATGTGGGATGGTGGCAGTGGACACAGCTGGGGATGTTGTGAGCTGCAGCAGTTTCTGGAGTTACCTACTGGTTCAACCTGTCTCCTCTATATTTACAGCTGATGCTCAGCCATGCCCCTGCTGCCACACAAATAATATGAACTATTAGCTGGTTGGTTATGGCTAGTCATGTAGCTAAAATTAACTAACTTGATGGAGCCATACAATGTGTAATCTTTGTACACATGCTCGATTAATTGAATTAAAAAAAATAAATTATATATTGCTGTGCAGCTTACAACATTACACTGCTTTGGTAAGTTTCAAGTAGAAGTTAGTTAGATAGGTCATTATTATAATGTATGCATATATGGCTGTTAGTCAACTATTTTGTACAGAATAGCAAAATGTCATTTGATGAAATGCCATCACAGTTTTCATTGAGATATAAATAATTATATTCATAAATGGGGCTAGAGACTGACAGACTAAACTCAACCAGTCAGGAATATCAACTTCACATCCGCTCAGACAAACTGTTACTCCAAGAAAAACCTCTAAACATGCTAGTATGACATTCTTTTGTCTTGTTTTAGTTTTGCTTTATAAAGGAACAGACTGACTACAGTGCCAACCCTGAATTTCCTTCCATATTCACCAGGTCTCATCGGAGAGGTCATTATCCTCTTGTTGACATTTGGCTGTCTGGCATAACAGCATCCCATTCAAACACGCTGCTGCTGTCGGCGGTTCAAATTCCTAACAAAGGGCAAAGGGCCACTCAGGAAGCTTCACATAAACACATCTGAAAATCTTCATAAAGCATCAATGTTCTTTCTAAACACCAGTGTGCAGTTTTTTTTGTTTGTTTTTTGTTTTAGCTTGACTGTATTGCATGAGAACATTCTCTTATTTGGCCCCACTGCAGATGGGTGAATGTCAGTGTGAGGAAACATGTCCAAAATACAGCAAATTAATAGCCAAATAGGGTTGGGTATTGTTTGAATTTTATCAGTTCCAATTCCGCTTATAGATTCTGATTCTTATCGATTCCCAGTTTCGATTCCAATGTGGTAAAAAAAAATTAAATAAATGAAGTCAAACATTTAGATATCAATCATATTTATTCTGTTTCTTTTTGCAATACATTTAATTTCAGCTGAATACCATGACCATAAATCAGCAGGCAACATAAACACTGAGGACTCATTTAAGAGCTGTATGTGTGCAAAACTGTTACATTAAAGTGATTTTAATACACAACACGTGTTACCTGCAACCAAATAAAGGAAATGTTTAAATTATTTTTAAAAAATAATTTTTTGCCTTCATTGTAACATCTAGCTAAACGAGGGCAACTGAACGACTGAAAAGGGATGCAACCCTTTGACTATGAATGTTTTGATTGACCTGTGACACTCCTCAAGGAGAAGGAGGGAGAAGAGCGTCTCGCAGGTACCGTTTGTTGGAGTTGTCGACAATGATGAGGCATGCAGCTATGCAAAGCATCAAACACGGTGCACCTTGTACATCTATACAGTGAATCATCCACAGATGCTTTGTCATATCGGTGGTGACACCTCTCTTGAAACATATTAGCTTATCACAAATATTACCCGTAGTATTTTCAGCTTCTGACTTCACAAAGTGTAGCCACACTTTCACACTTTTTTTCCCCACAGTCCACTGGGACTGTCGTTTACATGATGCAGATTAGCAAGGAATCAGGCCAGATTGCTAGGTCGGGTCCTCACAGATGATGTAGTTTGCTTTGGCATTTCATTCTTCTGGTAGTTCAGGTGGAGGGACAACTGACTTACAGCCATGGCTGTAAAGAAATATGAGCATTTTTATGCCAGACATGCTCCATCCCCTACTACACAGACTCATTTTCCTGTGCTATTATTCATTTCAATATTTCACCATTTATTCCCTTGTTTTCTCTCAGTTTCACTGATCCTGCTCTTTCTAAATCATTATTACCCATTTATTATCCCTCAGGTGTTACTCAAACATGTTAATTAAAAGACGCCAGTCAACCTTGATATTAGAAAGTGTTGTGTTAAGGAGTCCACACTCCCAGCCTTCTTGGTAGTTAGTATTAGTCCCACATCTGTTTTTATGGGACCCATATGTTCCTTATATATGACCAGTGGGGTAGTCTGCACAGTATCACTACATGCTCTGGTCTGAGCACCATAAAACCTGATATTTTGAACTAGTTGAAGTTTCAGAGTATTTTTGAGACATTTTTTGATATGCCGTTTTTGGTATTGGATTACCAAGCATTAAAAGCTCATAATAATTATTTATTGAGGGTCTCTGGCATCCATTTGAGTTGTTGCACTAAAATAACTAAAGTCACTGAAGCTGTAGATAATTCTTAGATACAGGGTTCTTGCGCAGACTTGGAAGGCACTCATTCAGAAACTTTATAGATGTTCCATTATGATGTGTTCAAATGGAGCACATGAATTGTTTATACACACATTATTCCATGGTAAGGACTGTGGGCCCCGTTTATTAATTTATTAGTAAAGTTGTCTGTAAACGTTTTCATTGGCTGGACCAAACAAAATAAAAATTCTGCCAGATTTACAAATATGTTGGTTGCACTGATATTCATAAAACCCTCATGCATATGTTGATAAATTAAAATTTATCAGCACAGCTAATTCACTTTTAGTGAAGCCCACAAAACACCATAAAAGGCCAGTCTCACAGAGCTGAAAATGACAAGAAGACTAAATGCTGAAAGAGTGCCTTGAAGTGTGCCATGTGCTAAATCTTTCATTAATGCAGCTCAGCCATTGCAGCGTCAGCTACCATAGACACGCTTAAACACTTCCTTCTGTTATATGGAGTGGCATTTTTATTGTTGTCCTAATTAAAGACTGCTCTTATTTGTCTTAATTTATGGATTAGCTTTGGATGGCTTTCATTCAAGTCATTAATAATGAGTTTCAGAAACTTTTAATTTAATCTTGGTGTGAAATTGAAAGAAAAAGCTATTTAAACTTGACAGTGGAATCCATGTATATAATCACAGAAACCCATGCCAGTTATATGATTTGAAGCTGAACAATGAATATTTGCATTAGTGAGGCTCATACATTAATTTGCAAAAACTAACTGGATTTCACATTTCTTGTAGCCTTACAAATCATTTACAAATAAATTTGTTCACCTCCAGCTGAACTGTTATGTCTTTACCATTAAGTCTTAAGGCAGCATAAAGTCATGGTGACGGGGTAACTGAGACAAAATCATTGGGAATATCAATATTTACCTCAGATAAAGTGTGGTAAATTACTAAATAAAGACTGCTCTCTATATCTAAAATTACAATTGTATAATCAGTAATCAATTTACACTACAATCCATATTGAGAAACATCACAGTGTCAAAAGCTGTTAACTTTGAGCCATCAGAAAATAACTGAAGAGTTGCCCATTAAACTTAGAAGTACAAATTCTGTATGCAAATTTTGTATGAAATATTTGAATGTCGGGGTTAGGGACATTTTGTTAGGAATTAATTTGTGCAAAACTGAAGACATTTGACTAAATCCAACCACAAACTTAGGAGGTTTTCATGTGATAAGGTTGGGAATCCTCTGTAAAAACAGTAAACATGACATGTTTAATGCTAAAGTCAGTGTCTTTAGACATTACTTTTATACTCTGTACAGATTAAAGTCTGGAGATATTACACAAACAAAAATCAAGAACACTACAAATGACCTGATAAACCCTGATTGGATTTATAAATACATGATGAGTAACTACAAATATAAATATTTATAATACTTCTACAGAATTCTTCTTTTTAATCAGCATTTAAGATGTCATCATTACATACACAAACAAAAGCACATGGAGGAGAACATAACAAGCGCAAGCAGCACTCACCATGCTCTGAACTTTAACATACACTGAGGGGGGTTTCATGACAGGTAAAATATTTCCAATGATTTTGTAGCTACCAGCTACACTTGTCTAAGTGTCAGGGTTATTTAAAATCACAACTGGACAAAACGCAAAATACCTCTATTTCAATGTGTGAAATGCACACAGACAGACTTCAGCAATCACAGCCAAGTCATACCAAGAAACATAATTTAATCCCCCAGATCCATGCAGCTTTCAGTTCATTTCCTCATGAATAAAAGTTTCACTGGTGAATATTTCAATATGTCAGGTAATGCTCAGCCAATTTTAGACAAAAGAGAAAATAACATTACATCCACTTTTCTACATGCATCTTTTATAGACCCATATTTTCTAAATATGTGTTTAAAAAAAAGAAAGACATATTTTCCTCATTCAGTAGCAATGGTGTGGCAGCTCCTAAGATGCATTAGGAAACCCCTGACTCTCAGCGTGCCATGAAATCTTAAACATGGTCTTAGTACTTTTTATTGTTTTTCAAAACGCAGCTAAACTGGGAAGTGTTTTTTGTCTGCAAAGCCATGCGACACTCATAAAGATCCACATATGTTTTCAGTGTTAGTGCTACACACAACACACACATGCATTTGCAAGACCGCAAATGTGATGGAAGCATACAATGCATTGTTTGTTTTTACACATTTCGCCATATATGTGGGTGTTTGTAACTTGCCGGCTGATTATCCAACACACAACTCTCTGAAATCTGTAACATGCCTAAGCAATTCATAAAAAGTATACCACACACCTGCCACTTGTGAGTTCTTTGCAGCACAAGACTTTTACAGTATTACAGTTCTACAAATTGTAGGACAACCAACAGACATCTGGAAAAAATAGAATAATTATAGCTTGACAGGATGAGACAAGATAATATCAAGCTGTTCAAGGGGAGAAGAAAAAAACACTAGGTCAAATGAGCCATAAAAAGAAGAAGTGAATTAGGAAACAAACTTTTCCATGAAGCAAACAGTCCTAAAACTAAAAGACAATAACATGAACAAAATTCTATTTGGTTACAGCAATCTTTAGATACACTTTACAAGCTGGATTTTAAAAATGTATTTTAAAACATCACCAATTTCTTTAAAAAATAAAAAAATAAAAAAACTCAAAATGGTTTTGAAATAATTGGATCATACATCCTTTAAATAAAAATTGGGGTTAGATTTATTAGGGTGAGGGTCAACGATAATTATTGAAGTGGATAAACAGACTTGACAGTGGCTATCACTAATCTTTTGGGTTTTGGAATTGTATATCACTAATTACTTTCAACTATTTATTTATTTTTAATACACCTGGGTGACTAGGAACAGGAAATTGTTCAACCGTGACTTAATATTTCACAGGGGTATAAATATGAGATAACACATAGGCCAAACCCCCTTAGTCATTCACAACAATGGGTAAGACCAAGGAATATAGCTGTGATGTGCAGCAAAAGGTTGTTAAGCTTCGCAAAATGTGAAGTGGATATAAGAAAATGCCCATTTCCACCATCAGGACAATAACTAAGACGTTCCAGTCATCTGGAAATGTTATGAATAAACCTGGAATTGGACAAGTGTCTATATCGTCTCAACACACTGTGAAGAAGATAACTGAAGTGGACAAAAAATGTCCAAGGATCACAGCTGGACAATTACAAAAGTTAGTTGTGTCTTGGAGTCAGAAAGTCTTCAAAATTACAAGAAACTACAAGGTTTCAAGGAAAACGCCTCTATTCTCATCCAAAAACAAACTCAGGAGTCTTCAGTTTGCCAGACACTACTGGAACTTCAAATGGGATCGGGTTCTATGGTCAGATGAAACCAAAATAGAGCTTTTTGACAATAAACACCAGAGGTGTGTAGGGAGCACACAGAGAGTTAGCCATATGGAAAAGTACCTCATGACCACTGTTAAATATGGTGGTGGCTCTTTAATGTTTTGGGGCTGTTTTCTGTTTTTTTGTTGGATACATGGCATCATGAACTCAAATATCAACAGATATTAAATGAAAACCTGACTGCCTCTGCCCTAAAATGGGTCGTGGTTGGATCTTCCAGGAGGACAATGATCTAAAACATACATGAAAATCAACACAAAAATGGTTTACTGACCACAAAATCATTACTGGACCTCGAAATATGAAGGATCTGGAGAGATTTCATATGGAGGAATGGTCTCAGATCCCTTGCCATGTATTCTCCAACTTCATTGGGCATTAGAGGAGAAGACTCAGAGCTGTTATCTTGGCAAAGGGAGTAGCAAAAAGTATTGACTAAAAGGGTGCCAATAATTGTTGCGCATCTATATTTAACAGAAAAATATTTTTGGGATAAACCTGCATTTTGTTTGCAATTGTTTGATATTCATGAGAGTATATTTTATTATGCTTTTTCTTAAACAGTAATCAAAAGATCAAAATGTTAAACAAGAAAGACAGTATCTAATATCGCTCATATTTACCAAGGGTACCAATATTAGTGG
>JAOUWY010000045.1:7269083-7291293 GCA_025728095.1 Prietella phreatophila | reverse complement strand
GTGTGTGTGTGTGTGTGTGTGTGTGTGTGTGTGTGTGTGTGTGTGTGTGTGTGTGTGAGTGTGTGTGTGTGTTTGTTTGAGTGTGTGTGTGTGTGCGTGTGTGTGTGTGTGTGTGTTGTATGTTTGAGTGTGTGTGTGAGTGTGTGTGTGTGTCTGTGAGTGTGTGTGTGTGTGTGTGTGTTTGAGTGTGTGTGTGTGTGTGTGTGTGTGTGTGTTGGGGGGTTGGGTGCTGCGGGTAAACGTGCATGCATATGAATAAAAGTTTGAGCCTATGTCTTGTGATTAAACATAATTTTCTAGATTAAATTGTATACCTGGAAGAGGCTGTCATTTTGTCAGAATAATTTTAGCATGCACATGTCCAGGCATGTCCCCCAAAAGTAAACCAAAATTTTGGGAAAAACTCCAATCTGTTTTGTTGAGTAGACAAGACAACATTTCAAGTATAGACACGCTATAGCAACTCCTCACCTATTCTCTAACAGATTCCTATTTCTCTGCTGTTTTGTATCAATCAATAATCACCAATTAGTGGTATCTTAAACAAACCTAGGAGAGGTCCTGTGACGTTTATCATGACAAAGAAATAAAACAGTGAAGCTAAAATGGAGCTAAGGCAATGCACATCTGCCAGGCATTAGTTTCTATATTATTTTGAATTATTTTAATATCAGTCTAGTCACAGCTCTAGGGTTTTTTCGAGCTCTGGTTAGGCTGGTTATATACTTCAAATGATGAAATACTTATCAGAAAAGAGCCTCCAGTTGAAGTTATACATTAAAAAAAGCCTCTGTGTCTTTAAGCAGTATATGATGTTGAAAGACACATACAGTGCTTTCATGTATTCACCCCCTTGAACATTTTTATATGTTATAGTGCTAAAATCAGCAAGTGAAATCAACTTACCTGGGATTTTTACCATTTGATTTACCCAGTATATTGAGCTTTTGAAAGTTCTGAATATTTTTTAGGTTAATTAAACAAAAATCAGACATTTGTTAGTAAGTATATGAATAAGTATTTACACCCCTGGTCAAACACCCTTGGCTGCGATTACGGCTGCAAGTCTTCGGGATACGTCTCTATCAGTTCTGCACATCTGGATCCTGCTATTTTTCGATTCGTCTTGGCAAAGTTGCTCAAACTCTGTCAGACTGGATGGAGACCATTGTTGAACAGCCCTTGAGCCAGGCCCTTAATCCTAACTTGCTCAGTTGTATAAAAAATGAGATAATTGTAAGTCATTCTGGATAAGGGTGCCTGCCAAATGCCATAAAAGTAAATGTAAATTTGTATGACTTGCCACAGGCTTTCAATTGGATTGAAGTCTGGGCTTTGACCGGATCGTTCTAACACATTCAGGTTCTTGGAACCACTAAAGCGCATGTTTGCCAGTATACTAAGGGTTGTTGTATTGAAGGTGAACCTCCCCACCAGTTTCAAGTCTCTTACAGACTGGAACAGGTTTTCACCCTGTATTTGCCTCCATCCATCTAGTCCTCAACCCTGACCAGTTTCCCAGATCTCACTGATGAAAAGCATCCCCTTAACATGATTCTTCACCATCCTTCACTCTGATGACGGTGTGCTCAGTGTTGGGGTTCTGCCAAAGTAGTGCTTTGTGCCAAAGGCCAAAAAAATAAATTTTGGTCTTATCAGACCAGATAACCTAGTTTCACGTGTTTGCTGAATCATGACTTTTGACAAACCCCAAATGCTAATGGTTTTCTTCTCTCCTCTCTTCCATAAAGTCTATCTTTGTGGTCTGTCTTGGCTATGGTTTTCCAATGAAGAGCTTCTCCCATCTGAGTTGTGGATCCCTTCAGCTCCTTCAAAGTTACCCTTGGTCTCGTGGCTGTTTCTCTGACTAATGCTTTACTTACTCAGGCACTGACTTTAAGTGGATGGCCTCCAGGCCTCTGTAGGCAGTCGCAGTTGTGCCATATTCTTTAAAAAAATGTAATAAAGGATCCGAGGGTTTCTACAGAATGCTTAAAGTTTGGATTTTTTTTTTTTTATAACCAAACCCTAACTGACAAGCTTTCAAACTTTGTCCCGAATACTCATTGGTCTTAATGATACTATTTGTTTAGGTATGTTCACTAACAAACACTGGGACCTACCAGGAACAGGTGTAGTTACGTTGCGGTCATGTGACACTTTATTTGCACTCCTTTCAAGTAATTATGTGACTTCCAAAGCAGGGCATCATATGATGGGCAATTTATCTGAACGATATATGATTTCGCTGTAGAGTATATAAAAACACTAGTAGCCAATATATAGTTTAACACTGAGATGGGACTGACATGCATAAACCTTTTAGCATTTGAACTAGCACTGGCTGCTGCATTTTGGACTAACTTCAGTGTGTTGATTTATGCGGCATATTATACAGCGCAATTCATGTTATTGTAGTCTACACTAATATCAGTCTGCTTTCCTTTCTGGCAGTTTATTTTTAAGTAATTGTGGCTTCAGACTTTTTTTTGAATACCAGACAATGGGGCAAAGGGGCGGTTGGCGCAGGTGGTTGAGTGGGTTGTCCTCTAATCGTAGGGTTGGTGGTTCAATTCCCAGCCTGAATGACTCCACATACCGAAGTGTCCTTGGGCAAGACACTGAACCCCAAGTTGCTCCGGATGGCAAGTTAGCGCCTTGCATGGCAGCCCTGCTACCATTGGTGTGTGTGTGAATGGGTGAATGAGACACAGTGTAAAGTGCTTTGGATAAAAGCACCATTTACAATGTTTCCCACATAGTAAATGGGATTGAAGTAGAGCTGAAAGTTTAAATTATACAATAGTATTTATGCATTATTTATCATGGATGCACAAAAAAGCACTGAAAATTAAGTCCTAAATTAATACAAAAGTTCTAATTAATAATAACATTTATTTAATTCCTAAATTAATAATACTATCTCATTTACGGTTTCTGTTCCTCACTGCCTATAGACATCGTTTTATGTTTGTTTATTTTGATGGTACAGTATTAATTAAACATTACATATCTTACTTGCGCTACACTGTTTATCACCGTGTCTACACTGTGCAAGTTTGAAAATACAGCATATAATGACAATAAACTTGCTTTAAACTGAACCTCTTAAGAAACTCACACCAGTTTCCCCAACCCCTTGCACAGGGTGGAGCATTTTGGATATAAACATAAGTTTGTGCTCATGCATCACTGTCATGTGTCTGTGCTACACAAGCTCCACTTTGTAAAGTTTACAGGTTACAGTCTTCATTTCTTCATGGTACATTTAATATAAAATTCACCCCTGCCTTAGAGGACTTGCGTCGCATACTTTTTCCCGCTGTCACTTGACAATTACGCCTCCGTCTGATGGGAACTGTGGTTATGAAAAATAAAAAATGGTAACATGTTGGGTATAAAAACTAACACTGACTTTGGGTATTCTGTTAAAGTTAGCCACATCGAATTATGTGTGCCATCGTCTGGGAAACTGCTTATACTTCCAGTTAGTAAAAAAAAAAAACAAAAAAAAACCCACTAGTGTTCCATTTGAGACGATATTACCTTTCTAAAATGTATACACTAGACAGTAGAGTACATAGTGCATGATGTAAGTGTAGTAAGTCATTTGGGACATGACTTTAGTATTTACTCTCCGATGCGTGTTTGCGGAACAGAAGTAACTCAGTGAGTAAATGTGACCACACACAGACCAACTAACTGATAATGAGATTCATTGACAAAAATGTTCATAATCTATTATTATCGATTAGTTGTTGCAGCTCTAGATTGAAGGTGCTTTTAGACTAGGAATTGTACAAGGTAAAAAGTATGTGTCCTATGCAGGAGTTTGAATATAGACGATGCCAAAACCATCTGTGGCCAGGAATCTAAGAGAACATAATTACTTGCTCTCTGGGTGGGAAAGATGGCATTCGCCTCTGTTTTGCAAATCACAATGATGCTAGACAATCACAGGCATCTGTGAGCTCTTGTACACAGATGACAGCAGTTAGCATTCTACAGCTAACATGTTCAGCTGCCCTGTACCTTTGTATTAATCATTTTAAATCATGCGGTGGCTTCATATGTCTGGGCACAAACAACTGTTAGCTTTCACTCTCCCTGGTTGGTAGTAGTCACACAGTTGGACAGACTAGCTAGTAGGTGACAACTGCCGAATTTGGAGAGAAAAAAATTGAATAAAATAAAATAGGAAACTCATTCACTCTCTTTCAGTAATTGTCTTATCCTGGTCAGGACTGGGGTGGATTGGGTGTTAAATTAAATCACCACAATCCATCCGAGTGCTTCCAAATTTGTGATTCAAAACACAAACAGGTGTAAACAAACAAACAAACAAACATAAAATAATAATAAATAAAATAAATAAATAATCTTGGAGAAACTCATGTCTACTTGTTAGGATTTTGGACTATATAGACTTTGGACACTAGATGGTGGCATTCTGCATGTGAATACCTAGCCATCGCCTTTTTCCTTTGTTACTAAGTGCTTTATCTTTTGCTGTCTGAATTGTTGTATTCATTTTTTTCTGAACCAGTGTTCCATCACCTTCGAGCTCTAGGCATCCACCTTCCCTTCTTACTGGTCAAAGATTGCATATATAATCCTCAGCACAAAAGTGCTATCCTGGGCCACAGCTATTGGGAGGTGTAGACTTTGGGAGTGTGGCGGAGTATGCCAATGGTTCCTGTCAACTGGCTGCTGAGAGTCAGTGGAACCAGGCACTGATTACGGCATTCCACAATGGTCTCTAACACCCCATCAACGATACCCAACACTTCAGGTCCACTTGCCCAGGGTTATTGGGGGTTTATCAAGTCCTTCCCTGTGTTCCCGGTGTTCAACAAAGACATTGATGCTCAGTCTCTCTCTACACCACTCCTACAACTGCTCTATTGCCCTGCTTGTGGGCACGAAACCCCCGACAGACCGGGTGGGCTCTGTTCTTCAACAGATTTCAGTTTACCCACTCCTACTGTCCTGGTTCCAAGAACCTCAAACTGGCTGCCCTGCTTCAACCACCAGAGCTAACCCAAGACCCGGAATGAATTGTCCTTCATTGCAACATTGCAGCCCCAGTTAGCTGGGGAATTTATACGGTTGGTCAACAGGGACAGCGGGGAGAGCCAGAACCAGGATGACCAAGTTTTTGACCCTGCTTCAGTACATGCTCAGGTACTGCAATGGGGTCAAGCCTCGGTGGTCATACAGGTGCAACACGGACCTGGAATTCATCAAGAGGCCCAACATAGAAGCAAATACATAGGGTTTTGTTGCTGCTTGTACCACCTGTGGCCAGAGCAAAGATCCCCAATAACATCTTGAGGGACTACTCCATCCACTATCCATGCCCAAACAACCATGGTCCCACATATTGCTAGATTTCATAACAGGACTACCCACCTTTCAAGGTCATTCTGTCATTCTAGTGATAATTGACAGATTCTCCAAGGCATTACTATCCAGGGTCATCAACCCTTACACTCCCTCGTATTACAGTGTACTGCACCTATGTTTACCTTGAAATTTACTTTAAGACATAGGTCCTGTCAACCTTGTTTATACACCGTTCGGCCATAACATTAAAACCACTGACAGGTGGCATGACTAGCATTGATTATATCATTATAATGGCACCTGTCAAGGGGTGGGATATATAAGACAGCAAGTGACAGTCAAGAGTCAGTCTTGAAGATGATGTTTTGGAAGAAGGAAAAATGGGCAAGCATAAGGAGCTTAGTGACTTTGACAAATTGTGATGACTATATGATTGTGTCAGAGCATCTCTAATATGGCAGATCTTGTGGGGTGTTCCTAGTATACAG
This sequence comes from Prietella phreatophila, assembly GCA_025728095.1. Lineage (NCBI taxonomy): Eukaryota > Metazoa > Chordata > Actinopteri > Siluriformes > Ictaluridae > Prietella > Prietella phreatophila. Next base: position 7,285,459 of record JAOUWY010000045.1, on the reverse strand, counting down.
TGGTAAGTACCTACCAAAATTTGTACAATGAAGGACAACCGGTGAACCAGCAACAGGGTCATGCGTGCCTGAGGCTCATTTATGTGCATGGGGAGCAAAGGCTAGTCCGGCACCACAGGAGAGCTACTGTAGCACAAATTGCTGAACAAATTAATGCTGGGTATGTAAGAAAGGTGTCAATAGACAATGCATCACAACTTGTGTATGAAGTTGCATAGGCGCAGACAGGTCAAAGAGTGTCCACTGATGAAAGTGCCTACAATGGGCATGTGAGCATCAGAGCTGGACCATGGAGCAATGGATGAAGTTGGCCTGGTCTGATGAATCATGTTTTCTTTTACATCACATGGGCAGCCAGGTGCATGTGCGTCGCTTACCGCTTTCAGTAATGGTTTAAAACACATGACAAAAAAGTTCAAGGTGTGGACTTTGATGGCAAAAGGGGAACCTACACAATATGAGGCAGATGATTTTAATACTATGGCTGATTGGTGTAAATGCAGGTTTAAAAAAAAAAAAAAAAACACCACACAAAAAAAAACCCATAACCAGAAAACTGGCAGATGTTCATAATGAAATCACATTGAACACTTGGTCTTAGGTCTCACATTGAATCATTTTGTTAAACTGTTTTATTTTGAAAATTCTACTTTTTGTTCATGTTCTTATTGTGACCGCATGTTACAACAGCGGTGTTTCTGGTGCACCCCTAAAGCAAGTGTTTCGAGTGAACTCGGTGTGGTGTGTCCCTCACTGCTGAGAGTTTATTGCTCTATAAAGCAGTTTATATAGTAATGAGTGAGTGAAAGCACAGTTTCAAGCAAAGATTTGGTTTCCTGTTTTCCATTTCCTGGTTTTCAACCGTTCCTGTTTCTTGTTTCACTGCTGCTTCATTTTTGCTTTGAACTCACCCCACTGATTGTTGGTCACACCTGCCTCTGGTTATCAGTCTCGTTGTGTCTCATTAAAGCCCATTTGGCAAAATATTTACTTTTGCTTTTTTGTGTTGTTTTGGATAAGTTTCACATGTATATATGTTGCATCTTATTGTGACCGCATGTTACAACAGCGGTGTTTCTGGTGCACCCCTAAAGCAAGTGTTTCGAGTGAACTCGGTGTGGTGTGTCCCTCACTGCTGAGAGTTTATTGCTCTATAAAGCAGTTTATATAGTAATGAGTGAGTGAAAGCACAGTTTCAAGCAAAGATTTGGTTTCCTGTTTTCCATTTCCTGGTTTTCAACCGTTCCTGTTTCTTGTTTCACTGCTGCTTCATTTTTGCTTTGAACTCACCCCACTGATTGTTGGTCACACCTGCCTCTGGTTATCAGTCTCGTTGTGTCTCATTAAAGCCCATTTGGCAAAATATTTACTCTTGCTTTTTTGTGTTGTTTTGGATAAGTTTCACATGTATATATGTTGCATCTAAATATCATGCTTCCTTGGTGTTCAAGCTTTCAGTTTGTTACCTCATTTTCTAGATGCTGTTTTGCTGTTTCCTGGTGGTTGTTTTGCCATTTCCTCTCAGCCTATTTGGATGATAACGAATTTCCCTACAATTACTTTTTTTCTTGTATGTGATCTTATTCTTACACAAGATACATCCAACTGTATGAGTCACAGCATGGGACGAAATGAAAACTTGCATTCTCATTTATTTTTTATGAGACTTGCTGAAAAAAAATGAAAAAGACAAATAATTATATTAAAAAAAAAAAATTACAAAATACCAAGGCAAGCTTCACAGCAAATATCAGACCATACAAAAAGCATTTTCCACGTGAAGTACAAATGATTCCTTATTACAATCCTAATATTGAAATAAAAACATACCTCATATTTGGGTCATGGATTGCAAAATCATGATGTAATTACTTACCTAATTAAGATTTCTCCCATGATGATGACACTATTCATAAAGCTCACAAATCAAATCAGCATGATAGCACTATGGTAGAAAGGCAAAGTGCAGTGACAAAAATTCTGATTGATTTTGCATTATGGCCGAAGACCTGTTTTTATCTTATGACAAAATAAAAAATATGGTGTAAAATCAACCTTCAAAACAAATGGCAGGACCTTTGGAGCCTTTTCTCTCAAATAGTAACTGCTATTAACTCCCAAATGGATTAGAAGATATATAGAATGCAGTGAAATTAAATGGTAAGAAAAATGATGAACTCTGATGGCTCTCTGGGGTTTCTGTTAGTACTAAGGTCAATTCACAGGCCTGATAAAAGAGTTGGCTTAAGTCTAAGTTATGTCAAGTTATACTCTATTTCTACATGGTGAAAATTACTCGTGCTCCGAGTCGGGTTATGGAACTGCTTAAGTTGGTTTTCTGGGCTCCACACTTTATGAAGTTGGCAGATTCTTACAGCAGATACCGCGCAAGGAAACTCAAGGTCAGAATTGTGCGCTATTGTGATATGACTGTTTTAGGCAAATTCGTGTGCAACTCTCTGAATAGTACTTAACTCCGTAGTTACTTCTGAGATCTGAATACTGTTGTGCTTAACTCAAATCTGAATGCAACAATTCATGAAAATGAAGTTTTATTTAAGGTAATAAGAATGTTTAGCATCGAAACAGGACCTGTATCGAGCTGAACAAAGTAAGCGGTTTAAACGTTTGAAGCGGTTATCCTAACCCATGCTAACTTTTTTTTTTTCATTGGAATTTTGTGTAAGTGTAGATACGTCACTGCTGACTTAAAACAAAAGGAACGTCTGAAAGTGGTTTACGTAAGCATGTCTGTATCTGGATACTACATTGTTCTGTGTATCTGTATCTGCTTAGCATCAACAAGGTTTGTAAGGTCTATGGGGGAAAATGAGATGTGACGGCATACTGTATAAAGAACAGTACAGTGTGCAAAATGGATCAATACAAATAAATAATGCTCATTTCACTCCACCAAGTGCCCACTGCACTTGCTCACAATATACAATAATGGACAATTTGCTTTCACATTGTTTGATAAAAAACTGTACATACAGAGAAAGATGTAAAGGATCGGGAAAAAAATGAAAAAAAGAAAATGAGTATGGAATTTAAAAGGAGTTCAGCTTTTCATTCTGGCTGGAATAAGTGTAATGTAGTGAGTAGCAAATGAATTTGACACGGATGATACATGAGATGGATTTTAGAACGAGTGCTACAGTTTCAAGGGGTAAATGTCAGTATGTGGAATTCATAAAACATTCTGATTAGTATGAGTGTTTTAGATTTTGTTGGATTAAATATGAATGGAAATATAAAAAAAAAAATTAAATAAAAACAGTGACTGCTAATCCCTTTCTCTCATCCATCACATTGAACAATGGACCAGACATTTTCATATCATTGAATTCCAGTGAATTTGCTATTGTGAAAGTTGCCATTTTTTAATCAAACAATTGAATTTTTTGTAATTTGTATAATGTAATGAATCTGGTCCTAGTGCTATTTTTTTTAAAGAGAGAGACAGAGAAAGATTATAAAACATGACACCATTTTGAAACTATTTGTTTTCAGTGTTAAAAAAAAAAGAGTAAGGGTGCAAGAGATGCCAAAGCATATGTAAATTGTGTTGAGCTTTTGCTCATTCTGAGCCACAGGATGCAACTGTTATCAACCTATAAAAGTTTATTACTATTATTCAAACATACTGCTGAATTCGTAAAATGTAGTTCTGCTCTTAGGCAGGTTGTAAGAGGCAGCTTGCAAAGGCACAATTCATTTTAGAATGTTTTAAAACAAGCTTAAAAACAAATCCATCTGAGGAACATGTACCTTCTTTAAGTGCTGTGGCGATAAAAGGTGGATAACAAATGCTAGCATTTGACTGAAGAGTTCTTAGAGAATTTCTTTTCAAGAATGACAGTCGCTGCAGAAACTTAAAAAAATCATGTAGTTTGGAACAGTGTACATAGAAAAACACAGGACAAAGTCATAACATTTTATCATCGGAGACTATTCAGTAGCTAGCTAACAGCCTGTGTGCTAGTTGGTTAATTAATGTTTAGCGTACAAGTCAACACACAAACTACAAGCTTGGCAGAGAACAACGTTTATATGTTAAACTAATTTAAAATATAAAAAATAAATTTATGCTTTCTTTAATTACACAACCATTCTAAGCAGATGTTTGTAAACTTGCCATTAAAATTGTCATACTCTTGCAGTGCATTATGGGAAAACAGTTTGACGAATCTTGTAAGAATGCGTTCTATGTGTTCTCACATTTGAGATGTGAGAGGTCTAGTAAGCGCACAAATTAGACATATTTTAGCACTTGGGCCAGAGAGGAACATGCGGCCCAAATATTAATGGCCGTTTTGAAATGCTACTGAATTTCACTCACGCGTTATTCATTCAGAGGCTTACATTTCCTTAATTAATACAAAATGGCATTTCACTGTCCTGGTATCCTTATAGCGTTGGAGGTAAGAACAATAATTTTGTATACATCTGATTTAGCAGCTTTTTGGCAATATTCTTATGGTGTATATACAAAAAAAGGAGCTGAGCCTGTAAAGTTTGACCCAATGTCATACGATTCAGTGCAAACATTGAACAATAATTGTTGTTTTTTTGGGGGGTTTTTGTTGTTGTTTTAAAGGAACAATTGTAAGCAGACACACACAGCAGTTATGCAATAACTTGAATATAGTGTATTGTTCAATTTGTCCATATAAAAGTGTCAATGATTTAATGATCTGACAGTTTAGCTTTAGGTTTGTTTGATAATTTAATGTACCTGGTTTAGAGCCCGTAATGCTGGATTCCCTTGTGAAGCTAAACACAGAACGTGAGGAAAGGGCTCTAAGCCACTGGGATTTAGAAGTGGATCTAGCAAGCAAACATTTTTGGGATTATTTTGGGAATGGAACCGATCCCACACCAATTGCACTGTCAGTTGATGATCTGTGGTTTGCTGCCTGGAATCTTCCTCAGCTAGAAGAATACTTGCACCTCTTTTGGTTTCCACGGTGCAACTCGGTTCCCCCTACTCTCACAACTGCCTACAGAGTATAATGAGGAGCTTATCCCCAAAACCAGTCTGTACACAACACATATAAGGCAGTGGCTTCTGTATATAAGCACACTGAACTGCTTAAGTTGGCATTACACCAGTGTCTCAGGTAGCGTATCAGCGTTGTCTGAAGACAGCAGCTGCCAGATGTGCCATCTGTCCCTCTGCCAGTCTTGCCACTCTGGGCTCATGGGCACCAGTGTGCCCGCTGGTGAGGATGAGTTCTGGTTGCCAGTCTTCCCGAGCTGCTGGGGGTGCTGCTGAGACTGTGACACAACAGAGTTGGACGGAACTATTGAAGGTGTTAATCTTGAGTGTCTGTAAGGTGGTGGAGGAGGACGTGCTTCATTCTTGTTGGTTGGTTTGGGGCAAAGGGTGGGGCTAGGTGCGCTGTGGCGGTTGCTCACTGGAAGGTCCTCTGAGCAACTGGATTCCAATTGGCCATTGGGTTTAAGGTTCAGGTTGAGGCATGCATGAGTCACTATAGTGCCTTGTGGGAAATCCGGTTTACTTACAGAGGGCGGAGTCCGATCATCAATTCCATCCCTGGAGCTGCGGGAGCTTCCGTCTGATATGTTACCACAGGAACCTGAAACAACAAACCAACAGCCATCTTTTTTAATACATGTTTTCAATGTTGGACCTGTTTCACTACTGGCACCCTGTCTAGGGTGTACCCTGACTTGTGCCCGATTCTCCCTGGGATAGGCTCCAGGTTCCCCACGACCCTGAAGAAGGAGTAAGCGGTAGAAGATGAATGGATGGATGGACCTGTTTCACTTTCAAACAAAAAAACTCCATCCCAATCCTAAGCACACACTTCGTCATCCACAAGCATGTGAAGAGTTCTCATATGTATATGTAAGGAATGGTACATGATGGTTCAGTTATTATCATATTATTTTCCAATAACACTGGGTTTTATTTGGATCATAAACTGTTTCTTTATGTTTACACTTTTGTTGTTTTGCCATTTTGCCACATGTTAATCTCTTTCATTCTTCTTCAGAAACCTTCGTCCTGCTCAGGGTTGAAGTGGTTCCAGAGTCTATCCCAGGAACACCGTGTACACGGCAGAACAAGACCCTGGACGGGATGGCTGTCCATCATACGCCATTTAAGTGATTCATCTTAAAGTGTTTTATTCAGTAATTACTGTGAATTCTTCAGTATCCACAGTAAAATGAATAGGAAAAGTATGTTGTTACTAGAGTAGGGAATATCTGGACCATTCCAACTGTCTGGACCATTTCAACTGTCCACAAACTTTCTATAAATCTTAAAGTATTTTTATATATTCTTTAGCAAGCTGCAATTAACATAGTGGCATAAACCATATGAGGCCATGCTTCTCAAAACGTCTCTACTGTCTGTGTCTGCAGTTCATGATCTCTTCACCAGTTTTTCTTCATACTGAAATCATTTTTCCATCATTCAGTGTTTTCCATGGTCTGAGTTTCATCTCAGGCTTTTTTTTTTTTTAAAACAGTTCATCAAACTTGATTTTGACACTCCTAATGCTTTAGCTATGTTTCTGATCGATTTATTTTGGGTTTTCGGTTTCCCGAGAGCCGCCTTTAGTCCTTTTTTTTTGAGATGCAACAGGCTCCATATGCCACATCTGGGAATTATTCCTTTTTAGTCCTGAACATTAAATAATTATGCATTGGCTCACAGATACACAAGAAACAACTGAGCAGCCAACTGTCCAATTACGTCTGATTTCCTAAAATGGGAAAATGTGTAAGGGGCTGTAAACTGCCTTGTATGAACGTATATAAGCACAAATTACAGATAAATCCTAATACAGTGGGACATCACCAAAAGCCAAATAAATTGGATTAATTATAAACAGTATTATTACTATTAGAATGTTGTCCTCAGTTAAATAAAGTTTGATCCTGAGGGCAGAGTTTCACATGTTCTGCCCCGTGTGTGTGTGGGTTTCCTTTGGGTTCTTCCATTTTCTCCTACATTCCAAAAACATGACGGGGGATTGGCAATGTTGAACTGTCCCATATGTGAACGAGTGGGTGTGCCCTGAGATGGACTGGCGTCCAAGCCACGGTGAATTCCCACATCATGCTCAGTGTTCTGGAGATCCACTGCAACTCTGAGCAGGATAAACAGCTTACTGAAGGCTGAATGAAAGACAGAGCCTGGGATAGAATTTTACCAGTGCTTCAGATTGTTATTATATTTAGCATAATAAATTTAGTATAATAGGAACTGTAGTCATTTTTGTTATAGTACCTGTATAGGGTTGTTCTTGCAATCCTGGCCTCAATGTTGTGTGCCACGCACCCCAAATGTTAGCATGCTCCTCTGAAATAAAGAATAATGTAGTAGACATTATATCAGGCAGGCATTGTGATGGTTTTGGGGAATGATGTGTATATTTCAATACATATTTGTTAATATTGCTAACAATTTTTTGAGGGGGGAAAAAAAATAAAAAATCTAAAGAAATGTCCTGGGATGTTTTTCTGAAGCTTTACAAAGCTGTTTTTTCTCACCCTTGGCTGGGGACCAGATATTTGAAACCGTGTCCCTGCTGCGTCCTGTCACTTGTCCCACCAGGCTGTACTGTTCAGGGACACAGAAAAGTTGCTCTGTGCTGAGGACTCGTCCAGAATGGACTTCGCTGTCTTTCGCCAGGTCTCCCCCTCTCCTCTCAGACAGCACGGGTGAGTTGTTGTCATAGGGAGAGACATCGCCACTGGATGCCTTGTTGGAGTCGCTGGACGATCTGCACTCACTCAGAGAGAGTGATGCCTCAGAACTTAACAAATCAGGACTTCTGAAGAAGAAAGATGCAAAGACTGTGTCACAATAATATAGGTGGCAGGAGATAGGGCGGCTGTGGCGCAGGTGGTAGAGCGGGTTGTCCACTAATCGTAGGGCTGGCGGTCCAATTCCTGGCCCACATGCTTCCACATGCCGAAGTGTCCTTGGGCAAGACACTGCACCCCAAGTTGCAATGGCAAGTTGGTGCCTTGCATGGCAGCCTTGCTATAATTTGGTGTGTGTGTGTGTGTGTGTGTGTGTGTGCGCGAATGGGTGATTGAGACACTGTGTAAAGCGCTATATAAGTGCAGATCAATTTCCATTTAGGTAACTCAGAACTGGAGTGTAATGTCATAATATGTACAGTATGTATGCATGCAGCGCCTGCGTTGTTGAATCATTGTGAATCTTTTTCTTTACTTCAAAAGAAAGTGCCATTTTTACTTATAGATTTTGAAATACAGAAAAGATAACTAGAACAAATAACATTGCATTTAATATGCAACCTTTCTATGCAAGTTGCCGCAATGATCTTTTTATATTTTATATATGTTGATTAGATTTTATTACTGCCAACTTGACCTTAATTTTACTTATTCTTTTGTATGTTTTCGTTTCATATTGCTTACACATCTGCGCAAATGTTCTCTTCCAAAAGCTACAATATAGAGAGTATGCAAACAAGTTGGAAGCAGTTAGAAAGGAAATTGGAAGGTAAAGCAAATGGAAAAACGTTTTGCTCCGTTTGGTGTTAAAATCTAATATTTGGACCCTGTCCAGGGTGTACCCTACCTTGTACCCAATGCCCCCTGGGATAGGCTCCAGGTTCCCCGCGGCCCTGAAGAAGGAATAAGCGGTAGAAGATGGATGGATGGATCTAATATTTGGTCATGTTGCTACAAAATGTATTGTTGGTATATAGTAAAATTCTGTCTTCAGTTTTGTCTTAATGGTATGGAAATTTTTGCCCGCAACTGTATATCTTGTTCTATAAATGAGAATCGACGAGTAGGCTTATTCTTTGTATAAAAAGGACTGAACGAGTAAATGAAAGCCTCCTGTAAGTTATTATAAGACAGCACTGATAAAGCCTGTTTATTATTTTGGTTGCAATGCTCGCTCTTTCCCAGCAGAGGGCGGTACATATCCATACACTTACATTCGCAATATGGATGTCACATGGTCCTTTCTGGTGAAAAATATGGCCAAGCTGTTTACACTTCCTCGTATTTTATGTTTCAGGATGACTTACTGTGAGGCCTTGCGTCGTAAGAGGTAGTCCACCACGTCAGGATCTGTATCCAGTAAGCTCATCAGCACCTCATTCTGCAAGTCTGCAGACACCTGCACATAAATGCAACATTTAACCTTTTAATATCCCAGCTTTTATTACGCAGCAGTAGTCAACATTATGAATTATTTAATGATTTCTGGGAGGTAATAGCGTATGCAATTAGCAGGGTCAGAAATGTAATTGTAAAACCCTTGGAGTTTAGGTTTAATCAAGCTTTCCCAAAGCATTAATGCAAACAAGCAATATGCACACACACATATATGTCCTACAGTTTCAGTAGAAGAATATACTTATAAGAAAAATGACATTCGGTTCTTCATCCCGTACAATTCCACAAAAGTTCTTCTCAGCTTTAAAGAGTTGAATATGGAAAAGAGAGAATGGAGATTTAATCTGTAAACCATCTGGCACCAGCTAAAACCCTCCTACCATTACAGGTGGCTCCTGCTGGGCCTTTCATTTAAGTCTCTCCTTTCAGGCTGAAATCAGGCCTGAAATTCATGCCAAACACACCCAACACTTCTACATGGCTCTTCTAGTGTCTCATAAAGGTTTTAAGCAGAGTGGTTTTAATGGCCTGGGGTTGAAAACCCCATTAAAAAGATGAAGGAGGAATGAATGAAATAAGGTAACTGGGTAATAAACACTTGTGCAATGCATGTACAAAGAGTAACTTGAGAGTGTGAGCTCTGTGGTGTGTCTCAGTGTGTACAGTCTGTGCATTGAATCATCCATCTGTCTCATTTTATTCTGACGCATTCAGAGTTGTCAGCTTAAGTGCTAAAGATAAATCAATAGTTATTCTGGGCAACTTGCGCTTAAATGAGTAAGGGTATACCCCCGGTGTCCTGGCGGAATTCCCCAATTGGTCCTTCTCTATCACAGTCCCCTAATAAACCCCCATCTCTGAAATGGCTACATCACTCACTCCTCTCGACTAATAGCTGGTGTGTAGTGGTCGTTCTGGTGCACTATGGCTGCCGTCACATCATCCAGGTGGATGCTACACACAAGTGGTGGTTGAGGAGACCCCCCATACTATGTAAAGCACTTTGAGTGTCCAGGAAAGCGCTATATAAACTATCTAACTAATTGTATTTTATAGTTGGTCCAGATTATTGTTTCAGCCTTAATAATGAACGTTTCCGCAATAATAAATAAACGGTAACTATATGCATGCAGTTCACGCGGCCAAGGTTGTCGGGTTTTGTGTATAGCGCTTTTAAGCAATTACTTTGGAATCTAGTTGAGAAAAGCAGATCGGATTATTTTTCGGGTAAAATAATGCACTGCAACACAATGCAGCACAAAACAAGACGAATATATAACAAATTCACACAATTCTATTGCAAAATGCTCCAGCGATGGCCTACAGAGCATCTGTGACTTTTTGCACACTTTTCTAGCCCCAAGATTCAGAATCTTGTAAGCTGTATGCGCACACAAGTGCACTTTTAAGCACTGTAATTTGCCGAGCTTTTACAAATAAAGTTTACCAGGAGTTTTCTTGAAAGGAAATGTGTTTACCAATTGGTCAAATGTCACTCAAATGACAACTGAACATCGGATGCCGTCACCTGATACCGAAGTAGTTTACAGTAACCAAGAAAGGAAACTGTTTTGCATCAACAGCACCAGAAACGTCAAGCTTAGAGAGGTGAATAAAAATTGTACAAATTTAAAACACATACAGCCACTGCAGCTGCTGCTGGGGTTTTGCAGCATATGTGTGCACCATTTCATAGCACGTATGTATACATATGTATGTACATATTTAATATTGCTCACAAATGTCATTCTATTGCCTGTTATGTCATTTATATTGCCAAATACATAAATGCCAAGGTGAAATACGGTGGTTATAATGTTGTCAGACAGTGGTGTTAGACTTAATACTTCTTCTTGGCAGAAATGGATATTGTGCAAAGAAAAAGCATTTAAGTACAGAGTGTAAAGAGAGGATAACTCAGACATGCCTTCGTCTTGGATAAACTCCACCCTGTGTGTAACTGTCTGAGCAACGTTTAAATCCATAAATAATTCTGAAGTATTACCTCCGAACTACATGCCTTTACTCAACTCTGAATATGGCTTTTTACTCAGCGTTGTGCAAAGCTTTGGGAGGATCCTGACCCAACATTATATTTAAGTAGCAAATATAATTTAACATGCAATACCTACTGTATATGACCAACATTTTTCCATCCACTACTTCTATTTCATAAGTACACTTCAATTACTCCCTGGATGTGAATAAAATAAACAGTTGGTGCAAAAGTTTGTGGCCCTATGGTTTATGAGGGAACAAATTAGAACACCACTCTTTTGCACTGTATATGTAATGTTAAACTCCTCCTTCTCTCTCTTAATATACAGTCCCCTCCAAAAGGACTGGAACGGCAAGGCCAATTCATTTGTTTTTGCTATATACTGAAGACAGTTGGGTTTGAGATCAAAAGATGAATATGAGACCACAGATCAGAAATTTTCCAGCGCTTTCATTTCCTGACATTTACATCTAGATGTGTTAAACAACTTAGAATAAACATAAACTATGGCACCTTTTTTTTGAACCCACTCATTTTTCAAGTGATCGAAAATTTTGGAATATGATGTGACTGAGAAGTGCTTCTCGATGACCAGTTAGATTGATTGTTTAAACAATTAATAGCTCTGAATGTCTATCCTTGATTTGAGCCCTGTTTTTAACCTGTGAAGAGTGCATTTGCTGTTAAAAAGGATAAACCAACATTACAACCAGAAGACCTATGTGACACAAGCAACCTATTTTGAAGCTGAGAAAAGAGAAAAAAAAATCTATCAGTGCCATTTCATAAGCACTGGGCAACTATTAGTAATGTCCTGAAAAATAAAGAAACCACTGATGTACTAACAACCAGACATGAGCAGTGAAGAAAAACCTAAAAATTAAATGCATAAATAACACAAAGGCATCACCAGCATCCTCCACAGGGCAGGGGTGAAGGTATCACACCGCATCTCCCAAATAAGACTTTGAGAGAGCTGAAATACTGATGCCATAGCCACTCACCAGCAGTAACAGTCAGAAAGTCATATTGGAATTCACAAAGAAATACAGAGAAGAGCCACAAAAGGTTCTGTAAACAAGAATAACCTCTACTAAAGTGATTAAAAGGTCAAAGTGTGAAGAAAGAAAGGCCCTGCCCATGATCAAAAACATACAAGCTCGGTCAAGCATGGTGGAGATAGCGTCATGCCAGTTTACAGAGAAATGCATCCAATCTAATCGGGAGGAACTTCATCATGCAGCGAGAAAATGATCCAAAACACACTTCCAACTAAACATAGGACTTCATCAGGGGGAAAAGTGGAAGATTTTAGACTGGCCAAGTCTATCACTAGACCTTAACCAAATTGAGCAGCATTTCACCTCCAAAAGAGGAGACTGAAGAGAGAAACCCCACTAATCAAGCAACAACTGTAAAAAGCTGTGGTACAATGATGGAAAGCCATCACAAAACAAGAATGCAATAGTTTGGTGATGTCAGTGGGTCGCCATTTCAAGCAAGCAAGCCTGAGGCAACAGTGGTATGGGAAAACTCCCTGAGAGGAAGAAACCTTGAGAGGAACCAGACACCAGAGAGTACAATTCCGAGTCATTACTCATTAAACACAGAATATTACAGAAACATTCAGTGCAGTATTATTACTTTGGCACATTTAGTTGCTCACCATAAAAAGCTCCTCATAGCTGGTGATCATCCTCTGTACCACAGCGATGACGGCCGTGGACTCCTCGGCCCGGGCTGAGCTCTGCACGCTGAACTCTTTATCTGAGCTCTTCTGCTTGTGCAGCAGGTTTGGCCCAAAGATGGTAGCTAAGTTAATTGATGTCATCTTGTTTCCTGTAACCTGTGGACACACAGTTTATTCTACATGTGTATGATCCTTAAATGTACACATCACGTGATGCATTTCGGGAAGTGAAATTTAGTTATATCCTTGTGTGAATGCATTTTGTTAAATACTGTATTGATCAATATCATTCAACTCAAGTAAAAGACTCAGGAATAAAGGGAGAGAATTACTGCATTTTACTTGTAAGAAAAAACTACGATGTTGTGATCACATTACTAGCGGTTCCTCTAAAGCCACACAGGGATTAAGACTTTAACATTGTCACTACAACTTCATGTACACAGCAGGATGGAGATTCAATTTTTCTCACAGCCGGACTCTGTAAAAAGAGGATTAACTCCGTGTGTGTGTGTGTGTGTGTGTGAGTGTGTGTTACGAATGTCAAAGAAAATCTTACCATTCTAGTAAATGCAATAAATCTACCCATCACTTCTATACAAAAAAAAAAATACTTCCTTTATTTTACTCCTAGGAATCTAACTAACTAGCACACAGCCCTGCTTCCCTTCCATCCAATCTCTCACAGGGTCTCAGCGGGAACGCGGGTGTGATGAAAATGTTGATCAGTGTTCCCCTCCCGAGCGTGAAATGAGTCTGGTTTCCTGTGCAGATAGGCATGTGGGAAAGTACACTTAGAGCACAGGCAGGAGTGAGAGTATTTCAGAACGGGCCAAGCAGGCCTCTGAGCGTCCACATCATGATTCTCTTTACAGATTAACAAGGAACCAATGAAGACCTGAAGCATGGGTTTCTACTGGAGGACAGTGTGCAAACTGGGATTGAAGTTAACACCAAGAAAAATAAGCCCAGGTTATGATCCCCAAGACTGCACCGAAAGACAAGTTTAGTTTTGTGAACTGTAAAATGGAAATAACATTGAAATATCTGTGGAACATAATAAAACATTTGATCAAAGTATGGGATCGAACCAAGTGTATATTGTATGCCTGAGGGGGAGAAAAACGTCCATGTTTGACTCCTTGCTCCTATACCTTTACTGCCTAGCAGAGCAAATGTGGAATGTATGTTTGGAATGAGCTGCTAAAGGGCCACTGGATACAGCTGCTTTTGGGGAGAAAAAAAAACACACTATATGACCAAAGGTTTGTGGACGCTTGACCATCACACCCGTCTGTGCTTGTGGAACATTGAATTCCAGATTTAGTCCCTCATTTGCTGTTATAATAACCTCCACTCTTCTGGGAAGCATTTCCACAGGATTTAAGCGCATGGCTGTGGAGACTTGCTCATTCAGCCACAAAAGCATTAATAATGTCATCCCAAAGGTGTTCAGTGGGGTTGAGGTCAGGCCTCTGTGCAGGCTACTCGAGTTCTTCCACACCAGCCTTCGCAAACCATGTCTTCAAGGACCTCATTTTTTGTGCACAGGGACATTGTCATGGTGGAACAGGTTTGAACTTAGTTCCAGTGAAGGGAAATCACAATACAGCTTCCAAAAGAGTTGGGACGCTGTGTGAAATGTAAATGAAAACAGAATGCAATGAGTTGCAAATCTCATAAACCCATATGTTATTCACAATGGAACATAGCACATGTTTAAACTGAGTTAATGCACCATTTTAAGGAAACAAAGAAGGTAATTTTGAATTTGATGGTCGCAACATGTCTCAAAAACGTTGGGATAGGGGCAACAAAAGGCTGGAAAATGTAAGTGTTACTAAAAAGAAACAGCTGGAGGAACATTTTGCAACTAATTATGTTAATTAGCAACAGGTCAATAACATGATTGGGTATCTTAGAACGGCAGAGTCTCTCAGGAGTAAAGATGGGACGGAATTTGGATGGAAGCATATGTTGCTCTAAAACCTCAATCTTTTCAGGATATTATACACTGTAGATGATGAGATATTCATAGTCTTAACAAATCACAAATTGGTGAACCTCTGCCCATCTTTACTTCTGAAATACTTGCCTCTCTAAGCTACCTTTTTATACCCAATCATGTTACTGACCTGTTGCCAGCTAACCTCCAGCTGTTTCTTTTAGTAACTTATGTTTCCAACAGTATATGCTGAAGTCATGCTTCTCAAATTCGGTCGATGGCTCAGGTTTGGAGTTTAAAAATAAATTGAAGATGCTTGGAGTTCTTTTTGATTCCAGCCTGAAATTTGACCCTCGTGTACAGAACACTGTCAAAACTTCCTTTTTCTATCTCAGCCCATGTTGTTCTTTTCTGTTGCTGGAAGGCTGATTTACTCTAATTTTTCTCGCATGGATAGTAATGCACTTCTCATCGGAGTTTCTAAATCTACACTCAATAAACTGCAGTATATGCAAAATTAGGCAGCTAGGATCCCGACTAGTACTGGGGTATGTGATGTGTCTTAAAATATTTTACTTTAGTATCACTTTTGCTTGACTTCTGACTTTTTCTTGTTATGTATAGTCATTCATTATTCAATGATTCCTCCGTTTTCTTTGTATTTTGTTTTTTAAACGAATTGTGCTGTATCGTGTTCATATTTGTTAATTTGTTAATTCTTTGTGTTATGCCTTATGTTAGTTTTGTTGCTTTTATAGGCATTATACAAAATAAAATTATTATTATTATAATTATTACTAATACTTTTATTATGTAAATGGACAAACAGAGGTTAGGGTCAAGGGATAAATGAATCACTCTGGGTTTTTTGTGTGCGTGTTCACCTTGTAAACACTAGCACTTGAAGCTAAACACTGTTCATAATGTATTGTTCCACTGATTGTGGAAAAAGTACGCAAGCAGCTTTCAATAAGCCACGTGCTTATTAGGAGTAAGCTATATGGAGAAATGATCATATCACAATGTTTTATGACATATGCTAAGTCATATCTAATACTGCGAAAATCCCAATATTTATCAAATAAGTTGGAACATGTACAGCATGCTGCCAAAAAAAAACAGTACAATTGTTTTTATACAATAATACAGTATAAAAAGTAAAAAACCTGAGGAACCAAACCCAGTGTATGCATAGCAGTCGATGCTGTAAAAGCACAGAACCTTGATTAAGCTACTCTACTCGACTCATAATGCATCCTGACAGTCAGATTTAGAACTTTGGCATTGGGGTGGTTACATTGGACACTGGGGTCATTTTTTGGGCTATTCTTGAATGGTTATTCTGGTTTGGTCATGAAGACCTAGTATTCCTTTTAAAACTTTATTCTTAATTCAATATCAAACGAATAAAAAATAATATAATAAAATAAGACATTTCCTTGACAATTTGACAGGAAAGTGCATCATGACTTAATTGATGCTATTGTATGTAACTGAGACACATCTCTTCACATCTCTTCTTCTTTTATCATCTTATATTTTATATTATGTACCCTCTTATATTATGAACTGCTCTCAAATATATGATGAATGTAATC
>JAOUWY010000045.1:7235978-7256953 GCA_025728095.1 Prietella phreatophila | reverse complement strand
ATTCATATGGAATGAGCTTACAACCACGTGTCTGTGTATACGACTATTCTGTCACTTTAATATATACGCTATTTCAAAAATCATTATTAGCACAGAATATGAGGATTAAAACTCATCGGTTCCATTGCTTTGAAAACAACCAAACACTTTATTTTTATAATTAATGATGAAAGCTGGCTGTCCTCACCCTCCTGCGAGCACGGGGTGCCGCTTCAGGCGTGTTGGATGACGTGGACTCGTTGGCCGTCTCCGAGGTGGAGCTGAGTGATGAGTTGCTGCTGGAAAGCTCCTTGGTGGGTCGGCGCGTGGCAAACTGCAGGATGGAGGACACCAGGTCACTCGGGTCTCTCTGCTCCTCCCTCTGACCCTCTTGACGCTGACGCTGGGTTCGGTCGTTGGCGATCACCTGCGATAAGGAGATGCCAAACGCCTGCGGTGCGTTTTCTGAGGCAACAGGACAAAGGTCGGAAAAAGCAGCTCAAATTTAGCATGGCACAAGACAGGAAATGATAAAATGCAGTTGTTTTGCTTTATTTAAATAAGTTATAATAAAATGTGTACAGAGAAATAAGTCATACCAAGAACTAAACGATAAACAGAGAAAGTCTGCACCCCCTTTGGATTTTAAAGGAGTCATATGATGCTTTTTAATGTTTTCTTTTTCCTTTAGTATGTAATGTATCTGTTTGTGCATGTAGAAGATCTGCAAAGTTACAAATCTCATAGACTTCCACAAAGGGATTAATTCTACCTAACAGAGAATACTGGTCTAGACCTGCCTAAAACGCCTCGATCCAAGTCCAGATCCATCCATCTTCAACTGCTTACTCCTTTTCAGGGTCGCGGGGAAACCTGGAGCCTACACCAGGGAGTATCGGGCACAAGGCGGAGTACACCCTGGACAGGGTGCCAGTCCATCGCAGGGCGAAGTCCAGATATAACTTTTTAACGACTGATAATGATAATATTTGAAGTTATATATAATATTATCAGCATAATGCCTCCATAATGTTTTAATTAATCAAAATTTCTAACAGTTGTCACTTCAGGACATAAAGTTTTTAAAGTGAAGAAGACAAATGAAAACAAATAAATACGTACCACTGTGAAACGTTCTGCTCAAGTCGTGTTTGCAAAGTTGGTTCCGATTGATTTCGAACCGATAAAGTAAAACCTACGACATTAACTGTTTATATTTGCTTTAGTCCATTACCATTAAAATTATAGACTGATCATTTCTTTGTCAGTGGGCAAACGTACAAAATCAGCAGGAGATCAAATACTTCTTCCCCTCACTGTAAGGTGCGTTAGATTTCCACACGCACTTGAGGTTATTGGCCAATCACAACGCAATGGGTCAGCTGGCCAATCAGAGCACTTAGGGCTTTTCCGAAGGAAGGGCTTTGAAGAAACCGGAAGTCAATCGGAGCGTTTCAGGCAGCCTGGGAATAGAGCTACTGCAAGTGTTTTGAACATTAAAGCATGTTAACTTATCCAATTACACAATAAACAAACTAATGAACTTTTAAAAGAGCATCATATGACCCCTTTAAATTAAAAAAAGGAACGTGTACGTTATTTAATAATTTATCCATAGTTGAAGAACATTATAGTCTAAATGCAGTGAACACAGTTATATGCTATTTAGTGTACATTATAAATGTCAAGCCAGCAATTTCTTTCGTTGTAGATCTTGGAATGAAAGTGTATCCGCTGTCACAGAGTGTGCTCAGTCCTTCCTGTAACAGCAGATAATGTTTATTGTTTTGGCCAACTGGACTTGAAAACAGGCAGACAAGCATAACGGTATCAGGGCAGGGGTGGAAACATCAGTAGCCCAGGTGTTGGCAAGTAGTTTTCATGTACAGGCTATTTTATTTTTCCAGACAAGCAGGTTTAACAACCAGGAAATGAAAGAAGAAAAAAAAACTCTACTCCATATTGACATTTGATTACACTTGATATGTAGGATATGTTGAAATATAATGTGCTTCACACTGGTGTGATGTACCTCAAACTATAGTGTGTACTACTCCTTTCTGAGCTAGCTGATGGCAGGATGGTTTTTACTACTTTACTCGTGTGCATCTTTTCAGAATCAGGAACACGCAGGTTTGTATAAATACTGACAAAACCCGAACAAAAGCAACTCGAGCGCAAAGCTGTCATTTGGGCAAACGCTCCTTCTTACGACATGTAGTCACCTTGTGCTTAGAGCCAATACAGATGCTAGCCATATGTTATTCCATTATACTAGCTAGCCGTTTCCACCTTATTCAGTTAGCTTTCCAGGCAAAAACCTGGCGCTTCCTCTTGCCTTGTAGGGTTTAGCTAATACATGTAGGATTTGCCCACGAATTGTATTTTTGCAAATTCAGAACGAGCTCGTTTATAAAAAAACAGGGTAAATCTTTAAAACTTTAGAAATAATGCAAGAAGTCAAAGTTTTGGCATGAGATAGAAGGCATCACATTCACAATGCGAGACACCCTTATACTGTATTAGTTTGAAACATACTTTACTTAGCTACGGTTTGGTCTTCATTCTGTCTGTAGACAGGACTTTGCGCTTGAACGTACAACATCACTGTGCTGCATGCGTTAACACTATAGCTGCTTTGTCACATAAAGACACAATGTAGTTACGTGGAGTGACAGACCAGACTGTTTGTCTTTTCTGTGTGTTACGGTAAAGGGTTATTGCATTGCAGAAACCTCAGAATGTTCCATAGTAGATGTGCTGTACACGTAGTGTGTGTATGCATTTCGTTCTATAGTAGTATGAACAGCTGGCCCCTGAATATAGCAGCTGGAACAAAGGCCATGTGCTGGTGATACAGACCAGCCGACACCAACCGGCGTTTCAGACAAAATATACATGCTGGGAGAATGAGCGACTGTGTGTGTGTGTGTGTGTGTGTGTGTGTGTGTTTTGACTACCAGACCTGCTACTCTCTAATAAGACAGACCATTTCAAAGGAGTACTGGCTTAGGACAAATAGCCATATGTAATTAAAGGAGTCTCTGGGGTATGCATGAGGATTATTAAAGTGTGTGTTCTAACATGAAAAGTAAACGTGCTTTAAAAATTTTTTCAAAAATATCCCCACTGTATGTGCTTTAAGAATATTTCCCTTGGCAGTGATTAACTGTACCAGATTCCTGTACTAAATGTTCGTTTTTATGTTTAACGCTGAAATCAAAGTCTTTTTTTTTTCCACTGCCACAGGATTTTTCCGAGACTAGTCAAAGAATCGACGTCTAATAAAAACATCAACTTCTCACTGGGGTAAACATCTAAAAGTTTCAAGTCTTGTCCCGATTTGTTGATTTCACAAAAGTGACAAATAGCTTTCAAACCAGGTTACACAGTAAGGGTGTAACACATGGGCAAACCGTGGGACACGGCGGCTTTCCCGATGTCCCCATGTTTCAATTCTTTTCCCCTCAAAACTGCAAGCCTTGCCAAATATGCTGTGCAAGGTCAGCTAGCTCAGAACCATGTCCCCTTACAAGGAGAACGTTACACTTCTCTAAATATATCCCAGTAGAAACTGCATCTGTGTGCCCCTGTTTTGTTTCATTTTTGTGGGTTTTTTTTTTTTTTTTTTTTGGTCAGCCTGATTTTACACCTGGGATTTGACACAGTAGCAGAAGTTTGTCTCGTGTGAAGTCTGGAAAAACGGACCACATCAGAGTAAAATAAACTGATGTATTTCTGTGGGAGATGGTTGTCGCCATTTTCCAATCATCCTAACATGGGATCGACATTCAACTGACATTCATATCAACCAGAGGGCTTTGTTAAGCTCGGTGTTACCTTTGTCTTTGTTCTTTTCCTTGGACAAGGAGTCCAGCTTCCTCCGTAGTGACTTCTTCCTCTTCTGGCAATCTGCAAACACATGTGCTACAATTTAGCATGTGTTAATGGTTAACCTGTGCTTCTGCACTACAGCCAGGCGCAACTCCTTATGCGGTCACGCGTGGGGCACCAATACGTCTTTCCACAGCAACCGGCTGTTCTATTCTATATGTAAGCGGGGTTCATCGGGTGCACGGATTCTAAAAGGTGAATGGAAGCGTGGAATCTGTGAACAACTGACCTCCCTTCGATTTCAAAACATGCTAAGCTGTACTGTGGTTCAGGAATGCAGCCAGAGATTTCCCTTCAGCCACACTTGCTAAGATGATGTGGAGCAGAACATGAGATCGCTGAGGAGATGCGTCGCACTTAAATCTTACAGTCATCTTGTTTAAAATATATATAGCTTTACAGCTCATAATAAAAGGGGACCGATTCTAAAAGCAAAACTTACTACTTGGCGTGCTTATGACGGCTTCGAGTGGCAAGACAGCACCCATTATTATTATAATTAGTCAGGACTATTCAAAGTAGGGGTGGGCAATATGATCAAGATATCACATCATGATACCTGAAGACATTTCTACTATATCTGGAAATACAACTGGCAGCAAAACAGTATTGCGTTTGAAAAAAAACAACCCCAAAACACAGTGAGTTTAATGCTACTTATACTCATGTACACACAAACAACACTAAACATAAGAAAATACCATAAAAATATAGTCAAATCTTGGAGGGCACAGTAGTTATCACGTTAGCCTCACACCTCCAGGATTCCTTGTGTACACTGAGTTTGCATGTTCTCCCCTTGCTCCAGGGGTTTCCTCCGGGTACGCCAGTTTCCTCCCCCAGTCCACAGACATGATTGGCATAGTGTGTGAATGGGTGTGTGAGTGTGTACACGAATGTGCCCTGCAATGACTTGGCGCCCTGTCCAGGGTGTCCCCACCTTGTGCCCTGAGTCCCCTGGGATAGCCAGGCTCCCCGCGACTCTGTCTAGAATAAGTGGTATTGAAAATGGCTGGATGATGGATAGTAAAAACGTAACATTTAACAATTTTAAAGCTGTAGTAGGAAAATTTATCATTAAATCAGCTGCTTTCGGAGTCTGTAACTGTTATTACAATCGAAATTCCCACAATATCTCAATATCCATAATGGCATTATTTGTCCGGATAATACTACATCATCTTGTACCACAGCACTACTGAATTCTTGAATCTGACCAGAGAGAAGCTGATGAATTTTTCACTATAATAGCCGCTCTGATAGCAGTGCCGGCTGTAAATCAAATCACAGGTCTATATTAATGCACTCATTGTTTCTATAGTAACAGTGCATTTATGACGTGTATAGTGGGTTCTCCACATAATCCATGAGAAAATCGTTAAATTTATCTGGTTTATAATGCTCATTCTATTTGCAGATCATTTAGCTTCTTTCTAGAAATAAATACTTAAAATGCTCAAAATGTCTGTTCTTAAAGAACAAGGTTGAAATTCCCAGCCTGAAATTAGTAACGTCCGGAAATAGGTCCAATATCGTATATTTTGTTTACTACAATCTTATAATAGGAAATACTAGATACCTTTGACTACATTAAAGACGCTTGCTAAGACAATGTTGACTTACAGCTGTTGACATGGTGAAGTTTGCTGAACATTTATGGGAGGAGTCTCTTGAATTAATATAAAAATTTAATCTTTGCCAAATTGCTGTGGTATAACAGGGATACCTATTGCAAAAGAATCAACTTCAGTATGTTAATAGTAATTCTGCATCACACCACGAGGTAGTCGATTTATTTATTTTACCTGTTGTGTATTATTCCTTACTTATGTCATTTATGTTAGCCAGCTAGCTCGCACTGTCTGCTATGTGAGCTCTATGCTGATCCTTCATAGCTTTAGCTAGATGTATGACATATCTATGATGCCATATTGTGTGGACGGGCTGGGGGTCTATATAGTCCTTTTATACTCATTTGAATCTTTCAGCTTGTTTTTGGCAAATTTCATCCCTAAATAAATATCGTTCAATCATTTGAACTGTATAGTTGTCTGATTTTAGCCAAGTCAAACATACACTGATGATTGTATTTTACATGAATAAACTCCAAACATTCTCCATTTACCTTGACAGAAAGTGAAGGTGGGAAAATCAAGTCGAGATGAGCACCGGCTTAAAGATGGAGAGAATGGCGCAGGGCTTCCAGCGGTCAGTGAATATTGGAGAGTTCAAAACACCTACACAAGTAACATTCCAGATCCATATGTCGATTCGCTCATCTGCCGTTTTTATTGGGGTGGGAGGGGCAGCTCATGGCATGTTTTTAAGTTATAGCTCATAGCATACTTTAACAGCAAACTGTGGAGCTCCAACAGAAAATGAGCGAAGTCTGAAAGCTCTGCACATGCCATACTGTAGGTGTTTGAAAACTGAAATAAAATCAACAAATCACATGATCCCAGATGAGTCATAGTTCAGATAACCACACACTCCTTGAAAAAAGATTCAGATACTGTATCTGAGTATCAAGACAAGAATAAGAGAATAGTTTTGTGTGTGAGATGGACTGGTACTGGAGAGAAGGGGAAAGACAGAGAAAGAGGAAATGGCTGAAATTCTTCTAAGATGGAGTTTGTGTGGCTGAGTGGAAAACCACCCAGAAAGCTCTGATCCCCTCCTTTCGGCCCACCACCACATGTAATCATTCAATGTTTTCTTTTCTCAGTTTGGTTTGTGAGGCTTTGTTTTCACCGAGTGTGTGCTAGACTCAAGATAATCATCCAAACCAACGCACTCCTAACACCCACAAGAACTCCCAATGCTCCAAGTGCAGCAATATATCACTAACACGTGGGCACCCTGACTTCTGTGCTCTGGAGTTAATAGGAAACGCAGACCAGCATGTTAAATCATTTCGATGGAAGGGGAGATAGAACCTGTGCCGAGGAATGTGGAGTGACAGGCTAATATACGAGCCGTTTTTAGTGTGCGATTCTGACAGACGGCTTTTATACTGCAGGCTAGAAGCCCATCAACAACACCATGCTTTCTGTCTATATGAGCTTTGATTTTAAAACTGAATCCGGGTAGTTCTGCTGGTCCTGCCGGACCACTGCTTCACACAACAGCAGCAACAGTTGAGGAACAAATGGTCAAAGATGTTCAGCCATGTCCAATCAGTGGGACTGCACAATTCTGGTCCTGGAGGGATGGAGCCCACACAGTTGGACTACTCCTCAGTCCTAGCACTGCTACGTCACACCTCCAGTTCAATCCTGAGGTCGGGTTACTCTCTATGTTGAAGTTCACACATTCTCCCAGTGTCTGTGTGGGTTTCCTCCAGGGTTTTGCAGTTTTCATTCCATCTTCCAAAAAACATGCTGGTGGGTTGACTTGCTATGCTTCATCACATCTAGAGTGCATTCCCACCTTATGGCCAGCGCTCCCAGGCAAATCTCTAGATCAACCATAACCCAGGCCAGGATAAAGGAGTATACATTCCCGTCAGTAATCCCTGCTCTCCATCTGGTCCTACATAAGAAATTAACTGATCTAGCCATGATGATGCAACCAAAATGACCCACATTGTAACATAGTTTTCAAGCCCTGGAGTTGTCACTGTCCATGTTGTGGATATATCTGCCATACAACAAGGCTAGCTAGCCCATTTCTGTAGAGGTTGTCATATGACCAAGGGAGAGTACTGCAGAAAAAAAAATTTAGATGTAAAAAAGTTTCCAAAAACAGAGAAAACTCGTCTAACTAGACAAACTGGACCATTAATGAATCTGAGAAAAAATGAAGTTTACATAAAGAAAAATTTGAATACAACACCGGTAAGCTGGTGTAAATCTTGCACCGTGCTTGGTACAAACCAATCAAACTTGGCAAACGTTAGCACCAATAACTAAATAGTTTAGGTTGTTACAGGTAGGAACAAAATTTTAGGACGATACACAATAAAATAATGGCATTAAAGAGACTAAGCACTTATATCACCTCGATGAAGTTAGTTTTATTTTCGAATCGACATTTGAATAGACTGTAGTGGAGTTACAGAGATGATGCACACCAACTGTTCTGCAATCCCAAAAGAAATTAAACACACCCCTCTGAGTTAATAATGAAAGACAAAGACTGGCTCATCCAACTCTACAAAAGCATTGATTTCTAGAACATACTTAGATCAACACACATACATTTGCTTTTATTCACATGGTGTAAATAAATGTTAAGAAATACTGAATTTTATCACCATAGTAAGCGTAGAAATGGTGATAGAAAAGCCAATGGATACTGCCATTAACAATTACAGCATTCTATTTCTAGTCATTCATCTTAAGTAAGTGCTTTATCCTGGTCAGGGTTGCGGTGGACCCCGGGAACACTGGACGCAAGGCTGGAATACACCCTTGATGTGATGCCAGACCAGTATTTAAATGAAACCCAAACAGAACAATGGAGAATAACTTGCTGGAGAGCAATGCCACCGTGCCACGCAACAGTATTCTACGTTCTCTGTCTTAAAGAATATACTTGTAGGTGCCTTCCGAGGCTATCTGTATTAGAACAAACAGGAAAGCACACCCCGACAAATTCCAAACGAAAAGGATACAAATATCACAACAGACGCTAATATTCCACTGCACCCACTTAGCCTGCTGGTTGTTCTTATGAGATGAATGACCAATGAACAAACAAACAAACAAACAAAAAAACCCTCACCACTGCTAAAAGATTCGGATTTCACGATGGGACACAGTCAAGAGTAGGGACAGCAATAGCACAGTTTGTTGCTCTACTGACTCCGGTTATCTCAGCACAATAAGGACAGTATATAAGAATATAAGAAGTGTCTTCAGACTACAAGTAACCAAGCGTAGAGACTGCACATTAAAGAAAATGGAAGAAAGCGAGGAAAGGATGGTAAGTGTACCCACACATATTGACGTTAAATGCATTTGATAGCCCCCTTTACCACAAAATGGTTTGTTGAAACAATCGCTCAAACACGATATATGAACAATAAAAGTTGCAGCGAGGACTAGGTCACATTGCAGGAGTAATCTTCAAGCAAAAACAATTTAAAAAAATGGAGGGAAAAAAAAACACTTCAGGAAGCCCAAGAACACTGTGTGACATGAATGAAACAGAAGATACTTCAGACAAATAGAGTCGTGGGTCTGTTGAGAAGGAATGCATAAATTTGATGCTGATCCCAGGCTTTGGTCTGACACAGTTGCTGGATTGAAAAGTGGTACAATCGCAAAGTGACACTAGAGCAGCTGTCAGAAGCAATCTACAAAAAGAAGCTGCTACAAATAGTGCCAAAAGGCTGCCAAACTGACTCTCAGAACACACACACACACACACACACACACACACACACACACACACACAGGCTTGACTTTCCCAGACAGAGGATTTGGCATATTACACTGGAGCTCAAAAGTCTGTGCACCCATTAGAATTTTCTATAGATTTGCATGAACACGTCCTAAAAGTAGACAAAGACAACCCAATTAAACAAATGACACAAATAAATAATAAACAAAAATAAATAAATGATGAAGTACAAAATATTCTTCTCATTTGTTTAAGTGGGTTTTCTTTATCTACTTTTAGTACTTGTGTGAAAATATGATGTTTCAGGCTATATTTATATATAGAAATATGGGGGAAAAGGGGGGGTTCACAAACCTTCAAGCACCACTGTATCTGTACAGGAAAAGCATTTTTCGAGCGTTGTTATGGCACGCATGGATGTAAAAGATTAAGCAGGATTGTCAAGCCGTGCACATGGTTGCCAAAACATGCAGTAAATCCCCCAAAGCATACGAAATGTGTTTACTGTTGGGTTTGGCTGTATAAAGAACATGTTATGGCAGACAATAAGCTGAAAGCCATGAAAGCAAGACCTGTTCCTTACACTATTAAACCTAAAGCCACACAAAAGCACTCTGAAGAAACAGCTATGCAGAAACCAGACAGTGTGAGTCAATGGATTAGTCTCCATCATTAAGAAGGATGGCACAATTAGACTGTGTAGTGACTATAAAGTTAGTCATCTTGGTCTTAGCTCTCGAACAGAATCCTGTTGTCTGTTCGTGCAGGTCTCTCCAGGAATGTAGCAAAACAGAATTGAGTTAAGTGAACAAAACATTGTAAAACACAAATCCCGGAGGTCCCGTTTGGCACCACATTGTCTCCTTTTTTGTTACAATATACATTGCACGTGCACACCATTTTTTCACACAGGGTTTCACTCCACCTAACTGAAACTATTTGACTAAAAATTAGGAATATGGGCTGAAGAAACTGCTGCTAAGGAGACCATCAAATAATATGCTACAATCTTTCACTGGCAGATTTCTCCAAAATTCATATTGCATCACAGGAGCTCCACTACATAAACACACACAGAATGGGGAAGAAAAAAAAGAACAGACGATAATACCATGTAACTTTATACGTACACCACAGGGGTTATATGTACCACGGTCGCACTTGTCGAAGGAATCTGTACTGTTGGTTAAGCACTGAGTCTGGACCGTGAACATCTAAACTGTCCATTCCATATATGTATTACGTGCAGTAGGTCAGAAGAAATACTATACGCATGCTCTTTCAGGAAGCTGTTATAAAACTTTGCTCCAGAGACTGGCCTACAATCTTAGAAGAAATGTGTAGTAATCTAAACAGTCCGGTCCAAACAGCAGCTATACTCAGTGGGAACACAGCATTGCATCACACTCAGAACAACCGGGGTCTATTTGTTCATCTTCAATAGCCGCTTTATCCTGCTTCATTATAGCTTTATCCTGATTTTATAGATTATCCTGGGAAGACTAAGTGTGAGGCAGGAATACACCGTGAATGTGACACTAGTCCATCGCAGAACCCCATGGACACACACATTCAGGCAGTTTTTTTTTTTTACACCAAGGGGCAATTTAGCATAGCCAATCCACATTTTGCTAAGTTTTTGGGAGGTGGGAGGAACCCGGAGAATAGAGACATAACAGTATGAAAATTTCATATATCATTATCATCACCAAAACTATCACGGTTATCAGTATTATCACGGTATTTTTAAAATGTGCTGTTAAAATCATTTAGTTCAGTTAGAGAATGGACGCTACAATTAAAAACTGAACGCGTCTGCTCAATTCAGCATGCGTCGAACGAGTCAGAGTTGCAGCACAGATCAGCAGGAGTCAGATTTCATATATTACATGATGAAATTGAGGCGAGCTGACTGACAGGCAAAGTGAGGTGAGCTGACTGACAGGAAAAGTGAGGCGAGCTGACTGATAAGACGATTGGAAGATTTGGTTTTGTTGTGTTTTTCATTAAGGATAATAATAATGAACCCACCATTCAAGCATTTGCTGCCCCAGAATTGTGGCTAACTCGGAACTGAAAGTGAAATGCGCAAACTGATTTAAAAGCGAGGGGGAAAAGACGGAAAAGCACCAACGAAGCACCAAAGCCCCCTTTCGCAGCAACATTCTTCTGGCAAGATCTGCAGTGTCCCCTTAGCATTTTTATAAAATCCAAAATATGACCATGCTTCAGATTTGGTCCTCTTGGAAGGTTGTAAAATCTCCCAGGTGCTCTCACTGCCCTCCGCCCTGTTTTCACGCTCAAAAAACAACAATGTTGCATGCTGCGCCTACGTCAGACTCATGCTGAGGGTATGTGGACAGCATTTACTGCGAGTTTTACAAATCACGATAATCGCGCACGGTTTTACTGAGAATTAAACGTGACACGGTAATGCTAACAGTCAGGGAATTTCATCGTGAAACCGGTAACCGTTTCACTCCTACTGGATAACCTGAAGGAAACCCATGTGGACACTGGGAGAAACTACCCACTGCACCGCTGTGAGAGCCAGAATCCTATTACTGGCATCAAATTATCTTAACTTACAAAGGAAATCAAATGCACTGCTGTATCTTACTGCAGATAAAATCAATGCAAATATTCCATGATAACA
Source organism: Prietella phreatophila (assembly GCA_025728095.1). NCBI lineage: Eukaryota > Metazoa > Chordata > Actinopteri > Siluriformes > Ictaluridae > Prietella > Prietella phreatophila. The sequence goes on along the minus strand of JAOUWY010000045.1, from coordinate 7,245,078 downwards.
CTCTATCTATATGTACAGCAAGATATTTGTAGCATGCAACTTGCTTGGTTATGAGTCAGGCGGGAGCCACAGACAAATGAAGACTACTGTAGTGTAGCTTAGCGCATGATAGCAATGAACAAAACCTGGGTGCTAAGGTATATTTTGACAATTCTGACTTTTGTTATATAAATGATTGTGAATATGAATAAAAACCAACACAATGATATTAATCCCATAAGTGGCTACTGGAGATAAATGCTTGGAGTTTACTTGGACTTCAGTCATATACATTAATCCTGAATTCCTTGTACATGAGTACTTTCAGTGCCTGACTCTGACAGCATACATGGTTTAAATTTTTAGACATAATTATTTTGTAATCATAATGTTAGCGTTGGTCATACCTTTAGGGATGGTGATCTGGCAGCCCAGGTCATAGTCCTGGTGGAGGCGGTTGTAGGCAACCTCCTGTAGTCTTGCTCTCTCCAGCTCGGACAGGCTCTGAATGGACACTGGTTTGAGACGCACACTCCTCCCAGACAGGCTATTCCACGTGAAATCACCCTATGGCAAAAAAGTGAAGAATAATATATACTAAGCATATGGTTCACATGAGCCGTCAATCATATGGTGTTTTCCAAGCCATTTACATTAACGGTAAACAAACTATGATTTGCAATATCCAATGTTACCTTTACAACATACAACTTTACAGGAAACGTACTCACACCATACAGAACTGTCAGCAAAATACATGTTAATTTCTAAGACTTTATTTACTGAAGTAAACCCCCTAAGCCTGGCCTAGTCATTGGTTCCTTCGCCTGTTGCTTGTTTACTCTTATTACTTATCATGTACGGTTCTGTGAAAAAGTATTTGATTTCTTCTGTTTTTGAGTATAGCTCATACTAAATAGTTTTAGATCATCAAAGGAAACACAACATAAAACCAAGGTAACCTGAGTAAACACAAAATACAGGCTTTTTTATGGTTTACCCAACACCTATCACCAATGTGAAAAACGAATTGGCCCCTTGAACTTAAAATCTGGTTGTGCCAATTTTAGAAGCAATAAATGCAGCCAAACTCTTCAGATAATTGGAGATCAGTCTTACACTTACTTCTAGGACTAGGACTTACTCCTATGCTTTGGATCGTTGTCTTGCTGCATATTCCAGTTGCACTTGAGTTTCACCTTACAAACTGAAGACCAGACATTCTTCTTTAGGATTTTCTGGTAGAGAGCAGAATTCATGTTTCCCCTCAATTACTGCAAGTTGTCCAGGCCCTGAAGAAGCAAAGCATCCCCACACCATCACACTTCCACCACCATGCTTGACTGTAGGTGTGATTTTTTTTGTGGAATTCTGTGTTTGGTTTATGCCAGATGTAATGGGACCCCTGTCTTCCAAACAGTTCCACTTTTGATTCATCAATACACAGAACATTCTCCCAAAAGGTTTGAGGATCATCAAGGTGTGTTTTGGCAAAATTCAGATGAGCCTTAACGTTCTTCTGGGTTAGAAGTGGTTTTCACCTCACCAATCTTCCATGGATGCGATTTTTACCCAGAGTCTTTCTGATAGTGGAGTCATGGACAGTGACTTTTATTGATGCAAGAGAGGCCTGTAGGTCATTTGATGTCCTTGGCTCTTTCATGACTTCATGGATGAGTAGTTTCTGTTCTCTTGGAGAAATTATGGAAGGTCGGCCACTTCAGGGAAGGTTCACTACTGTGCAGAGTTTTTCCATTTGGAGATAATGGCTCTCACTGTGGTTCTTTGGAGTCCCAGAGACTTTGAAACAGCTTTGTAACCCTTCCCAGACTGGGAACTAGCAACTACGGGGGAAAATACATTTTCACACAGGTCCAGTTGGTATTGGATAATTTTTTTGCTTCAATAAATAACATTACCATTTAAAAACTGTATTTTGTGTTTACTTAGGTTGCCTTTGTTTTATCTTAGATTTTGTTTTAATTTCTGAAACCATTTAGTATGAGATGGGGCGGCTATGGCGCAGGTGGTAGAGTGGGTTGTCCACTAATCGTAGGGTTGGCGGTTCGATTCCTGGCCCGGGTTACTCCACATGCCGAAGTGTCCTTGGGCAAGACACTGAACCCCAAGTTGCTCCCAATGGCAAGTTAGCGCTTACATGGCACACTACTACCGTGTGTGTGAATGGGTGCATGAGACATAGTGGATAAAAACGCTACATAAGTGCACCATTTAGATAGATGCAAAAATAAATTTTCACAGCACTTTATTTACAATTTTGAATAAAGACTTGCCATTTATTGTGTAATGTGTTCTCAGTAGAAATGCACCTGTTTCTGGAAGGGTCCACGGTATCAATCAGGGTTTGGTTAAAAAAAACAACTTTTATTATTTATTTATCTTTACATTTTATTATTATTATTATTATTATTATTATTATTATTATTTCTACTACTACTACTATTATTATTATTATTATTAGACCCAAAATATGAAGAGACAAAAACAGAAAAAAAAACAACTCTCTGAGACTTGAGACTAGGGTGGAAGTTCACCTTTCAACAGGACTCAAAACCAACAACCCGAATGTGTTTAAACGGTCCAATCAAATCCCAGACCTAAATCAGATTGAAAATCTGTGGCAAGACTTAAAAAAAAATTATGCAATCTCCATGCAATCTGACAAAGCGTAAGCAATTTTGCCAAGACGAATAAGTAAAGATATCAGGATCCAGATGTGCGAAGCTGATAGTGACATAACCCAGATGACATGCAGCTGTATATGCAGCTAAAGGTGGTTCTACCAAGCATTGACCTGCAGGGGTTAATACTTATGCAACCCGCAAATGTCTGCTGTTTCTGTTTAACTAAATAAATGAAATGTCCCATTTTAACGTTGTTAAATCAAATGGTTAAATTGAAAATAAAGTCCATTCCAATTCAAGGTTGCAATACTACAAAACGTGGAGAAGTGAATACTCATGCAAGGTGCTGTATAAACTGTCCACGTGTTCTGCAAAGCCCTCCACTCTTCACATCCTAATACATGAAATGTACACATCTATAATCATTTTTCTTAATCATCCACAATCCTAAAATACATATAGCAATTGTGCGTGTAAACTTTCCTTAAACCATTTTTTTCACTCTTGGCTTGCCTGCGCTCTTGGAAGAGTACGTCCTGGCGTATTACTAACTACTTGATGCTGAGTTGACAGTGCATAAAACCACAACAGACGCAGCATTCAAAAACAGCTTCTAGGGTTAAGATGACGCAATAGCAGCATCCGGAGCCAAACGAGAGCAATGCTGAGCAGAACAAGGAAGGGAAATAGAAAAGTGTGTGCAAATGTGAGATAGCAAAACAACCACAGGCACATAAGCTGTTTTTTTTTTTAATCTTTTTTAACCCTACTGTGCTTTTCACCACAATGGACGTCCTACTGAATTTAAAGTATTTTAAAATACCTTATACCTACATATATTCTATATGTTGATGAATATAGGCTTTGGGAATCGCTGGATGAGAAGGTTTGTGTGCATTTTGGTTTACACCAAAATGGTAATTAAACAGCCCTTTTCTTCCTCACTAATCACATCGCATCATGTACAAGGCAGCATGAGCCACTCCACTGGTCTGAAACGTAGTGTCTACAAACTGCTTTATAAAAAGGAGAAGGATTAAAAGCAGTAGGAGGAACTGAGGCACATCTGACAGAACCTCATGTCAAAAGCATCTGCACTTTCTCCTATATTCACCAAGTGCAACGCAGCCCTCAGGCTTAACTGTGATTAAAGGCTGTTTGGCCTCCGTGCATAAAAGGCGAAAACACTGGTTTGAATTAAATGGTGAGATAATTCAGTTGTGCTTGCTGTAGCCTTCAACCTCATTCTGTACTGCAACAGAAGTTGTTGGGGGTTTTTTTTGTTTGTTTTTCTTCTCAAGTCATCACAACTTCGAACCCTATGACTGCTTTGGCAGTGCATCTGAAAGTGTAAAAGCGCTCTAATGTGCAATGTTTTGGTTAGTTAACAAGGTAATGAACCTCATCTTGACTTTAGATTGGAGTTCCATCGTAATGTTTCGCAAATTCCTGCAAATCAGCCAAAAGAACTGAAAATTCATTCGTTTTCAAATCCTATAGAGCGTTCTGAAGAGACAGCTGATGTACTCAAAAGAGCAACAGCACAAACAGTCATAAAGAAACTGGAACACAGCAACGGCTTTATGCAGATTAGGCCTCATTTAGCAAAAAGGACATAAACAGATTTATTTTGTAAATCATACGTAGGTGCATTGTATCCTAGTCATGCTTCTGCGTGAGTATAAATTCAAGCATAAGCAGACAAATTTTTGGCTTCAAATCATAAATCACGGTGACTTACTGCACGTTAATATACGCCGTATTATGGCATCACGTTTGAATAATTTGTGTATTTTTTAGTTACGCACAACTTTAATGAATTGTTTGTGAAAGTCATTTCACATTAACGGCATTCAGTAAATGCTCTGCACTTACATTGCGCTTTTATCCAAAGCGCTTTACACTCTGTCTCGTCGACCCATTCATGACCCATTCACCATAAATGGTAAATGGCGCACTTATATAGCGCATTTTATCTCATTGTCTCATTCACCCATTCACACACTAATGGCAGCAGAGCTGCCATGCAAGGCGCTAACTTGCCATCGGAAGCAACTTCGGGTTCAGTGCCTTGCCCAAGGACATTCGGCATGTGGAGTCACCTGGACTGGGAATCAAACTGCCAACCGTACGATTAGTGGACAAAACGGAATTTTTCAGTTAATTTACGCACAGCTTTACTAAACGATTGATAAATGAGGCCCGTTCTTTGTTTCCGATACTCTAATGTAACGTAACTTTGTCCAATTGTAACCATTTATCATCAATACTCGAGTGTTCGGGGGTGGGGGGGTTTCCAGTCGGCTTTTCTCATGCATTTAAATTTCACATCGCACAAGAGGACGGTCAGTGAGGAGTCACGAATCGCTTTACCGACTCCTCTTCCTCAGTTAATTTTTCCCCCACTGAATAGCTCAAAGAGTACTGCATTCCTCCTAAGCTTCTTTCCATCATACCTCTCCCTCTGTTTTGCCCCCTCACATAAGATTAATGAGCTGCAAGTCCATTTGCCTGAGGGCCTAGAGGCCACATGAGCCTCAGAAGTACAGACTATAGTCTATACTATGTGCACTACTCAAACACTTCAAGTCTCTACGAAAATCTGTAAAAAGTGAATCGAACAGGGCTTTGGCTGAACGCTGAGTTGTGATGATGTCACATGAGGTGCCTTGGCCCAAACCTGTGGAAAATCTGTGGTAATTGTGAGAAATTGAAAGCTCCTCCAAATATTGTGGCGTTCAATTGATTTTACGCTAAGAAAGCTTCACTATATCGATGATTGTACCTTTTCATTTGTTAAATAACATATTTTTACATTTCATTAGTCTCATCTAGCATAGAACTGAGTGAGTTGTCAGAGCTGGCATTCTAAAAAAATTAATCAACACTTCCTGACCAATCAGAATCGAGAATACAACAGCGCTGAGGTGTAATATCTGATCATTTTTCCCTATCTAGTCTGGCTGCCATGCCCAATCTGATGCACAGGTTTATGGGTATTAAGACGACAAAGGATGTGTATGTAAATATACTTCCTTTTCCCTTTTCCTGATGAAGTGATTGCTAAAGGCAATACTGTATGCAAACGTTTCGTTCAGACATCACCTAAACAGGAAGTCATCTCGTGTTGTTGTGGTATTTCTTTTGGATTCAGTTTGGAAATCTATTCCATCTCATCTGCTTTAATAGTATACAGTATTCAAGTCTCTAGTTTCCAATAAATGTAGTGACAACATAACAAAATAGTATAACTAGTAGCCTAATACAACCCAATTCCGAAAAAGTTGGGACAGTATGGAAAATGAAAAAAACAAAACAAAAAGAGTCATTTGAAAATTCATTCTACCCTGTACTATATTGAAAACACATTATTAACACGTTATTTGATGTTTTACTTTGTGAATTGAATTTCTTTTTGAATATATGCACTCATTTCAAATCTGATAACTGCAACAGACTCCGAAAAAGTTGGGACAGTCGACTGTTTACCACTGTGTAACATCATATTTATAACACTTATTAAGCGTTTGGACGCTGAGTGAAGACACCAGCGGAATTTTCCCCCATTCATCCGTTATTCAACCATTTCTTGGATGATGGATGAATGGATGATGTAAACTATGACAAATAAAGGAATTCTTAAAAGTGCATTATGATTTTTCATGAATTTTAGTAATAGTACACAGAGATATCTTTATTTCTGTTGATAGTGCTTATAAATCTGTAAATTGTGTTTTGTTTTATAGGTCATTTATGATCTATGGTCAGACTATAGATTTGAAACAACCCAGCAAATCTGGACCCATGTTTGAAGCAGTCTCTAAACGAGACAAGTCATCATCATTGATGTCATTACATTACATCATCACTGATGTCATTACACAAGCATCGATACAGAGTTTCACCTGGAAGAATCCTGCCTTTTCCACATTACTGGTTCTATGTAAATCTGTAATGTTTCCCTATCATTAAGGGTTCCTAGTAAAAACACTTTAGAAAGTTAAGTTGCTTGAAGGGTTAATTATATTTTCTAAGAGTGTAGCTTTATTCCAAGCCTTTTTTTCAGTTGTGTCTCACTCTGTTCTTATCTTTCATTTCTTTTAGGTCAGTTAATTTCTCTTGCAGCATTGTGGAACTGATTGTCAGCCCCGTGCCTGACTGTTTTCCTCATCACTTGTAAAGATCTGAACAAAATGTTTCCCCAATAACTAGCATAAAATGTAAATGTAATAAAGTGAAAAGTTGATTTGATAGACTTGGATAGTGGGGTCCCTGTAGTTGAAGGTGCTTTCACTTGGATAAACAGAAACAACCAGACAAACATCTTTATTAAATAATTTTAACAGAGTCCTTTCTTCAGATATAAATGGCTAAAACTGCTGAAGTCAGCCATTTATCAGGCCACACATCTTCCACAGTGATTATTTTGCATGCTTCAAAATGGACGCTGTAAAAATCCACCAGAGGCCTTATCTGTTCTCTGTAAGCAACATTACTGTGTATGTTTAGGATGTAAAAGGGATTACTATCAGAGCTAGTACATGTGGGACATTTAATTAAAGTGATTCACATACAGCATTGGGTGTGTGAGTGTGTATGTGATTGTGCCCTGCGATGGACTGGCACGCTGTCCAGGGTGTAACCCGCCTTGTGCCCGATGCTCCCTGGGATAGACTGCAGGTTCCCTGTGACCCTGAAAAGGATAAAGCGGTAAAGGATTGATGGATGGATGGACATACAGCATTTTAATGAGAATTTTAATATAGAAATTTATTCATTGTTATGTATTCAACTGGTGATTCTTAAATATGATAAAACATGTGTAAGACAGTAATTAAAATGTAATCTGACTTTAATGGCTAAATGCATGTCCTCCCCATGCTTCGGGCAATTTTCTCCGGGTACTCCGGTTTCCTCGGCTACACGTGCTGAATTGTCCATATTGTATGAATGTGTGTATCATTGTACATTGTGATGGGTGTCCCCCGCCTTGTTTCCTGAGGCCCTTGGGATAGGCTCCAGGTTCCCCCATGACCCTATGTAGGATAAGCAGTAGGAAAATGGATGGATGGATGGATGGATGGATGGAAGGATGTTAGAGGAAAATACTTAACTTTGAGGTGTTAACACTAAATCTGGTTCGTGTCAGACCACATAACACCATCTTGTTGTGGATTATTTTCCTATAACAGCACACCTTGAAGTGTTTTATTTCTTATGTATATATACAGATGGGTAGGGGGAAAAAACAACAACTGAATGTTTAGAGAAACATGTGTACTGCATGATCAAATCAAGCTATTCACTTCCCATGCTCTGTGTTCATGTATAAAATTGCTGCTTAGGCCCAGTTTATTACCTCAGTTATGGATCAAGATGGAAAGGGGATAAAACAGGGTTAATTATTAGGGCACAGCCAGTACCCGGATGAACCAGCAGAGGGAGCCATTTAGACATTCTTCTGCCTCATGAGCTCAAAATGACCCCTGAACGTTATACTAGTGAACTATTAATTAGACAAGAAGCGGTTTCTCAAGATGCAAGCGTCAGACTTCACTAAAGTACAGCCGTTAAGTTCAAGAGAGGTAACGTTATACGTCACTCTTTATGTGTGCTTAGTTATCAGTCACCACAAGTAAGATTGGTTAGTTCAGACTAAATTTAGCTAGCTAGCCACTTTCATTACTGGTAGAAAGTTCTGGCTAGCATGCGCAGCTTCTAAAATGAATTATTTGTCCGTTTAAAAAATAGCATATTATGGACAAATATTATATTATGGATAGTGCGATATGTAATTATTTAGCTAAATATGACATTTTAACTGGAATCAAAGAGCATTTAAGCGTCGTTAACGATCACGTTTGGCTTCTTTTGCAGTCCATACACGCAGTGTCCACAAGATGGCGCCACGGTGTGACTTTACATTTATGTCGCGAATGGCAATGGGTGTACAAATCCAAGGGTGGAATAACTATTGTTATTATATTGAATTATTTATGTGCGTTCATCTCAGTTAAGTGAATTTCTTTAGGATTCATATTTGTAATGAATGCAAACATGTAAGTCAAAGGCATATAATCATATACAGTCCCTTCTGTAAATATTGGAACAACAATTCTGTTGATTTCCTTATTCATTGAAGATACTTGTGTTTAAGAGCAAAAGATGAATATGAGACAATAGATCAGAATTTCATTTTTCATTTCCTGATATTTACATCTACATGTGTTAAACGACTTGGAACATGGCACCTTTTGTTTGAACCCACCCATTTTTCAGTTTATCAGCGATATTGGAACATGTGATTGACGTGTTTCTTGTTGCCCAGGTGTGCCATGATAGACTGATTGTTTAAACAATGAATAGCTCTGAATGTCTACTCTTGGTTTGAGCCCTGAGGTGTTATTAGCTTTGATTTACTTTAAGACTATCTGTTCCAATATATATATTTTTGCTAATCTAAAAATAGGGTAGTG
>JAOUWY010000045.1:7217486-7231153 GCA_025728095.1 Prietella phreatophila | reverse complement strand
GAGCTGAAGGCCGCTATCAAAGCAACCTGGGCTTCCAGAACAAACACCTCAGCAGTGCCACAGGCTGATCGTCTCCACGCCACGCCGCACTGGTGCAGTAATTCATGCAAAAGGATTAAAACCACGACTGAGTATTGAGTGCATAAATTAACGTACTTTTCAGAAGGTCAACATTTATGTATTATAAATTCTTTATTCTAATATTTTGAGATACTGGATTTTTTATTTCCGTGAGCTGTAAGATGTAATCATCAAGATTAACACAAAATAAGGCTTGAAATATTTTACTTTATGTGTAATGAATCAACAATATATGAAAGTTCCACTTTTTAAATTAAATTACGGGGGAAAAATTAACTCTTTTTTTTCCCCATGACATGTATACTGTATAGTATGACATCCTGAAAATTAAATCAGCTATGCAAACAAAGTTTCTCTGTATGTATAAGGGCAATATATAATATAATGGTGACACGAGAACATATGATACGTCTGAAGCATTACATATTAAAAGTAAATGTAGTGAGCAAACGTGGCACAGCACACACATCAATGCTGAAATCATGTTCTTGAAATCATGTCACAGAAACATCTGCTCCGTGCACAAGCATGTCGGCTCACAGAATTCTCAGTGGAGGATATCGAACTCGCACAACTGTGCCTGTGAGGTAAGACGTAAGGAACTCAAAGAGGAGCTGGGAAAGGGGCCTCCAGGATACTGAGTAACCCTGACCAATCTGGGCACGCTATAGAAGTTTAACATGTTTAACGCTCAATTTTAATCTTCCTGTACCCCTTTATTAATATGCATGCGGAATGACGTATATGAAGTGCGTCCAGCTGGAACATCCTTGAACAATTAACAGCAGACAATCATGAGGCTGACAGCACTCCCAGCCCAGATTAATGCTCCCTCCACCTGCTGCTGCCGACCCATAATTCCCTGTCTGCGTGTCATTGTTGGAAGGATGTGAAGGAGAAAAGCCATCTATATTAGATTAAAAAAAACATGTTTTGCCCTGAGAAAGAGAGAAAAATTTCGCTAAAGAAGGAACTGACTCATATCAGGCTCTTACTGAATTACTGATATGTCTAAAACGTCTAAAAGGGATGACAGCGTGCTACTGTCCCAGCGTGCTACTGTCCTGCACAGTCTCAAGCTCTTCAAAAGATCTTTGATCATTAGCTCTTAAGCTGCATCAGACCTGGTTTAAACTCAATAAAAGTGGACATAATCTTCCAACTTAATTAACCTGAACGAGATTACATAACATAACAGGACATGAATACATGCAAATATGGCAACAAAGATTTTTTGTGTGTAATAATAATACAAAATAAGAAACCAATTTAAAGACAATGTGTACAAAAAATATGTCTTGATGTAAAGTTTGAACACTTCCATTGCATCTGCAGGTCCTGCAAGGCCACAAGTGCTGCAATGATGTTACTGTTACATAAACGCTTGCAGTGAAACAACACTCGAGTCCTGGAAAATGCATTTCGATCAGACTTACGCCAGGTTTTTTTTTCTCTTGTAACTTCCTTGTTGTTAGACTTACGTTCAGACTTTGACTCTTATCATATCACTTCAACACATCAACACGAACTTGTGCATTCAGTATTATAAACTAGATGAGAAATGAATAGAAGATAGAATCTCGTAATATTTAAGGTCATGAGCTGAAAGTACTCATGCTGCTGACTATGCAGCAGATTTTTTTAGCAGTAACTATTTTGTCATAGGATGCTGTAAATTTGAGTTCAAATTTTTGCACTTCTGCTTCCATCGTCCCGAAGTCAATGGGTTTTTTGAATGGGTTTTTGCTTAAATGCCTGACATAAGGTCTGTGGTTAACACCAGCACAAGATATTTTCACGTTTTATCCAACGACATAAAATACATCAGTGATACCCCACTCGTGATTTAAAAAACAGGTTTTTTTTTACATGCCTTGAAAATGGCGGTCGCTAACAAGTGGCTATATGGGACTACAGAGGATGTCGGGGACAAACGTCATCACGCCGAACAGGAAAACTCATCTACAACAGTCTTGTTGTGTCTATACTCAAGCTCACTAACTATTATAACTATATATAATTGCCAACTATTCCAACACAAACTTTCAAGCTTGTAGATTTCTCAATTTATAGTACTTTCAAATTGTAGTGGCCAAAAACGTGTACAAAAGTTAGCATCTGCTTCAGGACCTTGAACTCTTTTGGTGAAAAATAAGATATAGATAAAGATATAATCAATAAAGGCTGAATCATTCCACTAAAATAACTCTAAAGGAGCAGTATTAATCGCAATATTGTATATTTTATTTATATTATTTAAATATACAATATTGTATATGCAATAATAAGCCTACAATCTGGAAATTATTAGTGAAGTTTAAAAAAGACTAAGCTAAATGACATTGTATCATTCTTCTAAATGAGCGGGAACAACTCACTTTATAGCAGAATTTATAGCCGCTCTGAAACTTAACAGCAAACCCGACGCTTTTCCTGTCTAATAAAAAAAAAAAAAACGCCAGCATTTTTCTACATCCTCTCCATCTATATCTCTCTTCATCTTTCTCCAGCCCATCCCTCTCAATGCCTCTCGTTCTTTCTCCTCACGCGTTCCTCCTGCGACCGCTCTCTCCACACTAACGCAATGTGTGCAATCTTGCCTTGAATGCCTGATGGTAAATCCTTCGCTTTGGAAATCAGCACTGCAGTGAGTTTATGAAGCTTGTTAATGATTACAACATACAGCAAAAAAAAAAGGTTTCAGGAGTTAGTCAGCAGGAAAGAATGACAGACAGTCCGCTTGCTTTCCCGTCCAGTTCTTACCCCAGTCTCAGATACACATCGCGTCCTATTTTAACATCAGATTTTCTTCAGATAATCCTCACGAATGGAATTGAATTATATTATAAACGACAAGAAAGGAAATACATTTCAATAGGTTTTTTAGTATTTAAAAAAGGGCAGGGCTTTCAAGAGCTTTCAGAGCGCTTACCAATTAGCCTTCAGCACAAATATTAGCCAAACAAGCAGAACTACCATGACATTACAGCAGGTCCTGACAAATTCTGAATAATTTGTAATGAGCCACTATTATGTTCAGAACGGAGGATGAAAGACTATCATCTTGTGTAATCCATTCGCGATGAGGCTTGTGTCACATTTATTAAACAGATAGTCTTTCCCCGATGTGGGAGGGAAAACACGGCTTACGAAAACCTGAGCCATTGCCCCACACTGCAGGCATCCTACCCAAACCAAACTGCTTAACAGCTGGAATTGGGTTGTTTTTTTTCATCTTGGAGTGAAATCCAACCCAAATCCTAATCCTGTTTACCGCTGCTATAGCACTCGAGTACAGATGACTCTTTTTAATTTTTTTTCAGCAATGCAGCATTCAGGATGCCTTTTTCTGCAAAGTTAAACCTCTCAAATGATCAGCTTCTTATCCTTTACTACTAGGAATCATTTCATAACTACAGTGAATGACAGATGTGAGCATGGACCTAGTCTTGCGTTTACATTTATTCATATAGAAGACACGTTTATCCAAATGAGGAAATTCAAGCAAAGCGATATATCAAGCGGAGAACAATACAAGCAGTGCTACAGTGCCATGCAAGAGTTATAATTGAGATCTAGAGAAGCAAAGTGCACAGAGTAGAGGTGTAAGTCCTAGAGTAGGACTTTTTTTTTCAATAATAATGCAGGTTTGGCATTTTAGAGGTTAGTTAAGTTCTCACGGAAGACGCGGGTCTTTAGCTGTTTTTTGAAGATGGTGAGAGCATCTATGGTCCGGCTTGAGTTTGGAAGTTCATTCCACCGCTGAGGAACAGATCGTTTGAAGGTTCTGGAAAGGCACCTTGAGCCATGTTTCAGAAACTCCTCCCACAAGCTCAGCGTGTTTGATATCATTCCTACACTTTTCTGGCCACTAGCTTCAGGAGCTTGAAGGTTGCTGATATTATTTGCTTTCCACATTTTTGAATAGGTTTTTTTTTCATAAAAAGAAATAGTTACTGGATTGAACATCTCTATATAATCATGTCTTTAAACGTTATCAGTTTTGTTTAAAGCAGTTAGTGGCAAGTAAATGAAACAATCTCACATTTATCACATTTCTGCCCACAGGCTACAGGTCGTCCACAGTGCCACTCATATAGTGTCTTATTAGTCAATTGTTTACCATATTTAGTGGTATAATGTAGTATTCCATGGAATGTATCTAAAATTTTATAAAAATCCTTGCTTACAATGGTCCAGATACGAAGTCAGCATGATGATAGCAACAACAGCTAGCTTTTCATTGTTAACCATCAGTGTTTAGCTCATAGCTACAGTATAAATAAAACACATCAGTTGAGGTCATACATGTCTTGCAGAATCCTGTGCAAGCGTGTGCAAACGTTTGAACTGGTTCATTTGTGTAGAATATTACGCAGAAATTTGCCCCACTGCAGATACACAGAAAAGAGCCTATTAAGAACATGAGCAGAAAAGGCCAACCCTATCTCAAGCGATATTAGAATAAAAAACAAAGAAGATTTATTTTAGTGACTGTTTTTTGCATTTACCAATAGCTTACTTGGAAAGAAAACCAAACAATCAAACTGCAAATCTAGTAAAATGAATGACTGACACACACGCACAGCTCAGGAAAAAGAGCAAAGAGCATGCAAACCTGTAAAAACCAAAAGCTGGACAAAGCCCAAAAACATACAATAGCACGCTGGAATTCTGCTTTTCTCCGCTGTCTTACATACTCTCCTCACACGCATCAGTCTATCATGTTTCAAAGAAAACTCGCTTCTACCACCTTTCCCTTCCAACGTGAAGCAAGATTAGAGACTGACTGTAGATGGCTTGAGCTTTTTCAGGTCCTCCACAGCCAAATAAAAGGACTGTTTCTTTTCATCCTAACCTTTAATCATGACCAGCACACTTGCTAGCAGGAAACACAGTCCAATAACAACTCTTTTCCCTTTCGGAGTGGACTTTCATTTGATTATTAAACACCATGACACAGTAATAAAAAATAAAAATTAAAAAAACTGTGGTCATGGATTACTTCACTCAGTAAAAGGCTTATAAATGGAAGCTGTTATCAGACGTACAAAAGCCTGGGGTCACCTTTTATTTTTTTTAGCATGTATTCATGTCATAGCCTAAAGTTGCCATTACTACAAAATTTGTTAACACAGCACTTTCAGTACCTTTGGCGAGACTTACATTTATGGTGGTTACAGTTTCGGTGTATGGCTGGACGGTCACTTTACTGTTTTTTGTGGGTTTGTCCATCCATCCATCCATCTTCTATACAGCGTTATCCTTTTCAGGTTCATGGGGAAACCTATCCCAGGGAGCATCGGGTTGTGTGGTTTTTTCAAAATATAAAATATCTACCTGTACACTTTCTACCCATCAAGTTCCTTACTCCAGTGGTTCTCATCACTTTTGTGTCTGGCTGCAATTCCCTAAAAATGTAGATTAGATTTCACAACCACCTCCCTCTGGACACCCTACGAATCATACAGCAAGCTCCGTTTCTCTGTGCAGGGGGTGTGGACTACACTGAAAATTGGTTGTGCAATCCGCTACTGTGGTAAAGATGTTACACTGATAGCTCTGCTGAAAGCCCAAGCATGTTCGTAACACAGAGGCGTTGCTGACCACAGCCAAACAAAGCAACTGGTTAAACAGTGCTGCACAATGCTCTTAATGAACTTTCTTTTACTTTCACACTATATGTTGTTACCCAGATGAGGACGGGTTCCCTTCTGAGTCTAGTTCCTCTCAAGGTTTCTTCCTTGTATCATCACCACCGTCACCATTCTCAAAAAATTTGGAAAGAAAAAAAACGATTAGGGGAGTATATTGTATATTTTTAAACGCTTAACACCATAATACCCTGAAACGTGATATTTTTAGACTAGGTTAACATCCTGTGAAAATTTCAAACTGCAACACCTCTAGTGACATTACAGCTCAGATAAACTCACACAATGACTACGTTTACATGGACAGCAGTAATCTAATTACTGACCTTACACTGATTAAGATAATAATGTGAATAAGGCTTACATGAGTCGAATTTAGAATACTCCTTTCATGATCCCGTTTTACAAGTTATAGAACATAATTAGATTAACGGCACACGTCGTTATGTCACCGTGCCACGCTGTCTGACATCCCTCCAGAATTTCACGTATGGACATACAGTTCGTCTTCGTTATGGGACTGTATACAATTTTGGGTGTTTTTATTAAATTTTTACGAACGCTTTAAGTGCAGTTAATTATCTGTCATGCTGTACGTGCAAATAGACAACTGTGGGCTGCAGTGGGCTGCGTCCCAAACCGCGTACCTACCGTCAATATAGTAGCTGAGATACATGTATTTTTCCCACTACAGGCCTATAGTAGGCAAGTACGCGATTTGGGACGCAGCTGAACTCGCCGTAAAATGGTGGAGCGCTGCCGTGTGTGATCGTGTCCTGTCGAAAATGTGGTGAAAACTCACACGCGACGTTCATAATGTGATTAAGGTGTTTACATGTCTGTAATACACCTTGATAATATGACTAAAACAGGAACACTCCACACGTCTTAATTCGATTAGTGTTTACTTCGAGTATGACCGTAATCAGATTAAGGTAATTAAAAATCACTTACATGCTAGTTTCTTAAACACAGTATTGTCTTAATTGGATTACTAGTGGATTATTGCTGTCCATTTAAACGCACTTGTCACGGTTTTCCCGGAGCAGCGGTGTGCGTCGAGTGCTGCTGCGCATGCACGGACTTCTTCCGGGTCGACGTCATGCCTTCGTCCCATCTGGCCATGTCACGTGGGCTAATCAAGTTCATGTCTATATATACCGTGAGCCGTGCTCTGCACCGCGGTTTGGGACGCAGCATGCTCTCTTTGCAATAAAACGGTGGAGCACTGCCGTGCGTGTACGGGTCCTGTCACACAATGCGGTGAAAACTCCCACACGACGTCAATAATGTGATTAAGGTGTGTACATGTCTGTAACACACGTCGATAACGCAACTAAAACATGAATACTCCACTCGCCTTAATTCAATTTGTGTTTACTTCGAGAATGACTTTAATCGGATTAAGGTATTTAAAAATTGCTGTTCATGGTAGCTTCTTAAATCAGAGTACTGGCTTAGTTGGGTTAATATTTTATTATTGTTGACCATGTAAACGTACTGAGTAAAAGAAACATTTTTAGCACAGAACATCTGGGCCTTCTAGCTAACGTTAGGGATAACCAAAATTGTAATATAATGTATATTCTGACAAGTTACTTGCAAAAGTGCTGAAAATATAAGAATGCAAATTAAGACCTCAATCTCACCCCTATAGTGCTCTAGAAAAGCTTACATAATGTTACTAATGAATGAACTCTTGGCTATGATGGTCAAATTTATCTACTGTTAAGTATGCTAGCAGGCAAGATTGTGGCTAATGTTGTGGATTAACAAAATAGTTTTGATTACTGTTAAATTGCTCACTGAGAATACGCCTCTGCAAATCGAGACTCTGTTACTGAACATGAGTTAATATACCAGAAGTTTGCTAGCTGGCTATCTTACTTAGCTACAGTTAATAGTGTTAGGCGTGCTTGGATGACGATACCAGAGTCATGTTTATTTTAATTCATGTTCATTTAAAGGACTTTTGAAGTATTTTAACCTTGCATAATATGAGACGTGTAACAGAACAGTTTTATTTTTCACTCTAAAATCCTGTATTACATGTATTACAAATCCTCAAATGTTGTGAGAGCTTCTTTTTCTTTCTTGTTTTACATGTTACATTACATGATAATTACATCACTGGTCATTAGTTTCCTTCAAATTCACTGAGAATCACCTTAGTGTGAAATATGTCAATGTAAAAACAATGAATTATTGGAAAGAAGCAGAAATAGGTTACGCTGGTAACTGATTTTCCACCTAATAAATTACAAAACTAGGTTTTGCATCACTGCTACTACCAAACAGCAGTACTATCACAAATGCTAGCAGGATATGTCGACCATTGAGAACAAGCTCCGCCCAGTACATGCCTGAAAAATGAAAAGGAACATGAAAAATAAAGTGAACAAAAGAGAGCATGTCTATTGTGAATGCCGGTAAGGAAAGAAGGTGCATCGGGCTATCAAGTATTCATCTTGTGGCAAAAATCCCTGTCCATATGTCTTGCACAAAATTTTACGTCACATGCATTCAATCAGGTGCGTCAGTACCTAGATACGAGATATGATCAGTATCGTTTCAAATAGTTGGCATACTTTGAAAATATTGTAAAATAGTAACTTTTTTTTACCTTACATTACATAATAAGTAAGGATGTGGTTTTGATTTACAACACAGGATGTGTGGCATTATCCAAAGGTATGCAGTGTGTGAATCAGACGTCGATCGGATGATAAACCATGCGCATGGGTGAAATCTAAGCTGCATTCCCAAGAGGTACATTAAGCCACGCATATGTTTGCATGGATTTTTATGTGAGAACCAGCGAGCTCAATTATGCTCCATGCACCGCAGATCAACAGAATGTTATGCTGCTTCTCTCTACACTATAAAATCTCCATGACTGAACTGGAATGTGTAAACCAGTTGTAACTCTAAATTTTTGTACGGGCAAAAGGGCAACTTTTTGATAGGGGTTGGTCCCTTCCCATGTGATGTTTTTCTGACCCATTCCTTCGCTATTACACCAAACCAAATTTTCCCACATGCAGCTGTCTATTAAGACTGCGCTACTTTATGTGCTGCTCTATTTTCCGAGTACCAGATATGATGGAAGTCGCAGATGAGCCAGCTGAACCTGTAATGATTACTTTACAAAATTGCAGACTATTGAACCAGGCACATGGACCTCTGGTATTCTTCCTGTGACCTAACTGACAACACGGTTGAATGGTCTATGCATACCGGGCAATCAGAAGTTCATAACATAGGAATATCAATAGGATGGTTTCATGGCTTCACTTATGGAACTGAAACTTCTCTTAGCTTTTTCTACTTTTAATCAGAGTGGCTGCTAACTACCAGATAATGTTTGCCCATTGCAATTCTTCCATAGGTTTGTCAGATTATTTATAATCGGAGTGACACAATTGTGTTGGTTGTCGTCAATCTTGAGAGCTAATCTCATACTTCATACAATTGCCTATGCTTAAGGCATTACTTCAGCGCACTGAGTAGCAAGATTAATCAAAACTGATCTACATGTACATGAGACAATTAAAACTGATTTACATCCAATTGATTAAATCATAGTTGCGTGGTGGTGCAACAGTTCCATGAATCCTGGATTAATCTTAAGCTTGAGTTACAGTCTCCTTATGTCTGCCTTGATTCTCTGGTTTTCTCCCACCTCCAAAAAACCCCCAAAAAACATTGGACAGGGAATTAGCTGCACTAAATTACTCTTAGGTTCTCAGAGTAATGGTAATGGCATCCCATCCAGGGTGCAATCCTGCCTCGAGCCCATTCTTTCTATTGGAGCTAATGCGGGCCTGACCACGGTGAAAGTGGTTACTGAAGATGAATAAACCACTTCAGGATGTCTGAGACACATTTTAGTAACGTTATGCCAAAGTAAATGCATTAGCATCTCCAAGATATGATGGACAACCCAAAATCCTCCCAAAACATTAAGAGCAAGATGTAAGATGGTTGGGTGTTCTGAGCTGCTTTGCATATTAAGGTGGGATTCGGCAATGGAATTGAAATCTAGCTAACATAAACTGCATCAATGCAAGTGTTATTTCACCACTTTTAGGTGTTAAAACATTGTAAAATACTTTATATAGTGATTATAGTATTATAAGCATACGATCATGCATGAAAGCATGAAATGAGCAAAAGTATGCAAAAGTAAGATTCCCACGACTCTTCTTCTCAGTGTCCTTATGCAAGATGACGGTAGGAGACATCTTGATGAGACAGAACCCTATACATCACTTTGGAGCATCTGCACACTGTCACCAAACCCCATCCTGTCTTGCATCCCCTGCTGACCTTGGCAAGGGAAAGATTAAAGTGCTGAGCTCCAGTGCAATTCACCCCATATTTTCTTATACAAAGCCCCTCCAAGTCAAACTCGCCTCTTCCTGAAAGTCAGACGCAGTCCCCAAAAGTGAACTTTGCCTGGTAAGAATTCCCATGAAAGGCGTGAGAGGAAGAACTTCACGTCTCTCCAAAGAACTGTTTGGTCAGTGGCTTTAGTTCAAGCGCCATCATGAGCGGTGAGATAAGATGTCATGAAGCCTTTTCACACCAGCATGAAGGCAAATAGGGCTTTTATTCATTGAACGTCTGTTCTCACAGCATTAAGTATCATGAATGGTTTAGTTAGGCGACCAGTCAGTTTCTGCTCTCGGAAGATATTTCAATAACCAAAACTCACAGTAGAGGACTGCATTCCTGCGGTAATCCCACAGTGCCCATAGGACCACACTAAGGCTTTTGCAGTGCGGGACTAAATGTAAGAGTTGTGCACTAGACAATGTGCATAAAGGCTATAATTGTACATGATCAAGAAAAGAAAAAACAACTACAACAACACAAAATGCATACTGCAGGAGAAGATTCCAAGCTTTACAGGAAAAATTAGTCCTGCAAAGATGTCCAATGAACAGAATCAAACCTTTCACCAACTGCTGCGAAAACCTTTAGGTTTTCTGTTAAAGTCCATCAACTACATGATCTCTGCTAATCTTATTTGCACACAATGGCAAGGTCTCCTGTTTCACAATTAGCTCATTAACTTATTACGTTTAAAAGCCTTTTAAAGTGACCCAGTTGCTATAGTTCACTACAGCCACTGATGTTATAGCTAATTAAGAAGATAACTCTGTGGTGCTATCAGATGGTTTTAAACAGTTGGTGGTAAGCATGGTATTGTGGTAACAGTTTCAAATAGTGTACCGCTTACCAAGTGAACATCTTACGCAGCAGAGGTACGCACAAACGCTAGTTTTCATAGTTTCACATTGATGCATTTATTCCCAGAAGAACGATAACGTTGCACGGTCAGACAAACATATACTTATCCTATACCAGAATATCAGAGTTAAGGTTAGATCAGATGTTGAGAGACATTAACATGCTTCATGGTCTAGTGGACCCTCTTAGACTGGAGACAACTGTTCACAGGAGATACACTAGAGATTGTGGAAGGATGGAAAGGAAAGCTTAGATAGGAAGACTACCTCTCTGCATTATCTGTTGACCTGGGCCTGACCAACCTTATTGACTTGTGAGTCTTGAGGTGCAGTGGAAATAAGTGACATGTTAGACAGATGAATGCTGGACGTCCTACCCTGGCTTTACAAAATGCAAAACTGCTGAATGATTTGCCTAGACATAGAGCTTTCTTATAGATTCTGCTGTGGATCATCAAGAAATAGTTCTGCCTGACACGAAATGATTCTTCTTCGTTCCCGTTGCATAATTGTATCCAAACTTATGCAGATCCTCAAAAGGGAGAAAGACAGACAGTAACTGATATTGGAATTAAGAGTTTTGTGTAATTGTGTCTTTTTCTTTCTTCTCTGCCTCAAAATTGATCGCTGTCATAGTTTCAGAACTCCAGTTGCATGATCACCCAGTTTAGGACCCTTTAAGGTTTTAAGGTTTTAAGTACTTTAGAGATTCCATACAATGCCTTGCATTGGTTTTAACTCCCACATTTTGTAGTGTTAAAAACAACAACAACAAAAAGTATTCATCACATTGCATTCTGGGGCAAGCAGCTGCCATCAGATGTCACATAATTAGTTGAACAGAGTCCACCAGTGTGCATTTAAAGTGTCACATGATCTTAATATAAATACACGTGTTCCTGGTAGACCCCAGAAACCTTTTCAAACAAACAGCATTGTGAGAACTAAAGAGCTATCAAAACATGCCTGAGACAAAGTTCAAATTAGGGGGAAAGGACCGATCAGGGTTGGGTTATGGAAGAAAAAAAAAACTCTATCCCAACTTCCAACAGAACACCGTTAAGTCCATTATTAAAACTGGAAACAACAAGACACAACGGTGACTCCGCCTAGAGGAGGCTGTCCACCAAAGGTCAGTGTCCAGGTAAGGAAGACATTAGTCAGAGAAGCAAACAAGTGGCCAAGCACAACTCAGAAGCAGCCTGAGACCCAAGAGGGTGGATACTTATACAACCAACAAATTCAAATTATCATTAGTGTCACAATAAAAACTATTTGGATCATATATTTATAGCATATGTTTTCCAGATTGGTGGAACCAAAAGTATAGCCTAAACCTTCAGAAGCAGACACTTGAGCAGTCCTCTCCCAGTCGAACACAGATGTCTTTCTGTGGTGAAAAGTCTTGTGCACAGCCTAGCTTGCTCTCAACAACAGTGTTATAATTCACGCTTCTTACTGCCACTAGAATATACTGCCCATGAATGCACCAGTCCCTAGGACACACACAGACGTACTGTATTCGCACGGCCAACAAGTAGACAGTGCACCATTCCATTACTCTATAACATACACACACACACACACACACACACACACACACATATGCAGGTTATTCAATAAGTCAACCATATGCAAGCCTGCTCATGGAACAATTCGTGGGCATCCTGGCACGATTCCAGCAGCTAAGTGGTAAGACTGTTTTGTGTCAGGTAATGCTGAGAGGAGGGTTTTTGTTTTGCGTACAATCTCACTTAAGGTCCTTCCTTACATGAAAAAAGGTCTGCGAGACAAGGAAGAAGGAAAAATATCTGCAGAGCTGTGTTTAATCTTCTTTATGGTCAGCACAAGGATGTGGTTTTAGTCGAAGGCTTTAACTGTTTATCATTAACTAAACAACTATTTGCGATATTCAACTTGCGTTAAGCAGAACAGGCATTCCTTCCACATCCACTTCCCCATTCGTGTACATTTATATCCACAAATGTTACATTTATAATAACTTGTTAGACAACGAGATGTGTCAATGAGAGAGAAACATCCTGCTCCGCGTTAAAACACGAGGCATGGCCGTATGGTATTTCACCCCGATGGACGTGGTATTTGACCTCTTGACCCCAGGACGCTGGGCTTTCCATAATTAAAAAGCCACAGAAAGGCCTAATAAAACACTTCTTAAAAGGTTAGGCATTGTAAATACACGGGCGGTTTAATCTCTACGCTGGTATTTGAATAACAAAGTCTGTCTTGGTTGTTAAAATATTTACAGAAAAGTCTATAAAAGCGCACAGCGTGCACATTTTACAGATGTGCTAAGAGCTCGCGGATGTTAAGCAGCTCTGGACGGTGCTAGGGCTTGACAGCAGCAGACAAATAGGTTTGAATGCATAGCATTGTACCAATTAGGACGTGACCGATGAAACAAAATTAAGGTTGTACTGATTTTCGGCATGGCAAAAAAATAAGAGTAGATGATATCTTTATAAATGTTGGATATTTGGGACAACAACCAAACACACTGTAAACTTATATAAAGCGATTTCTGTGTGTTTATCGTGCAATTATGCTCTGTCATATCACTGAGATAACACTGCTGCACTGAAAACTGAATAAACACTGCCTTACATCTTAATACAGTTTTATTTTATATATACATATATATATATATATGTGTGTG
>JAOUWY010000045.1:7129252-7139976 GCA_025728095.1 Prietella phreatophila | reverse complement strand
GTGTTTGGAAACCCACAGCATATAAGGAAGTCATACAATTATCTACACGCACAACAGACATAATCCTGGGCTAATTTACAAAATCCACAAGGATTCGCACAATGGGGAGAAAAAAACCCCATAAACCCAGGATAATCTGGATAACTGGAAAACTGGTTTTCTGCATGTCATACCTGGTAACAATTAAGTGTCTAATGAGTCACAGGTCCGGACTGAGCAATGGATTTACTTGAGAAAGGAATGTGTTCTTTCAGGATGCTGTCAGAAATGACGAAATGAACTGTATAGAAGGATGGATTGAGATTGTGGATCTAAAGGATACAATATGTATGACAGGTATGCTATTGATGAAACATTCTCAAAAGAAAAAAGAAAGAAAAAGTTTGTTTTCTTGATTTTTTTAAAAAGATTATAGAATTTCCAAGGATTGTAGAAGCTAGAACTGGTCCGAATGTTTTTTTTTGTTTGAGTGGATTATCATATTTCCTGACCTGATTCTAAACTAGTGAATTTACCTCCGACATCCAGACGACGTACTCGTGAGCAGTGGTGTGCTGCGCTTTCCTCTGAAGCCACCTTCTAGGGGAGAAGATGGTGCCCGAGGTGCCTGAATTGGCGAGGAAGGGCAAATCCCAAGCCGTGTTCCTCTTCCCACTTTTAAATTCAAAGTCGAAGTGAAAGCTCGACGACGGCGACGTGTCCAGAGGGGTCGCGGGACTGGAGAGGGATGGCGACAGCGACGGGTGCGTCCACTTGAGCGTCGGCCGCTTGGAGTGTGTCTGCGCGTCGCCTGGGGATGCGTCTGGCTCTTCGGACAGCTTGGCGCTCTCGGACTCAGACTCAGCGTCGCAGTTGCGGATTATAGCCGGGTCTAAACTGCGGGTTTGGCGCAGTCGCCGCTTGGTGATGCTCCTCGAAGCCGGGGACGAACACGAGAAGACGCTGTGGAGAAGCCCTTGCGCCGACGCCATGGTCGGGCGGGTTTTCACTTCCAAAATATCACGCGTTCCCCATGGCGTGGACTAGAATAAAATCCGTTAATACGCGCTACATCACTTCTTTAATTCCAATCCGGCCCTAATAGACTTAGGCTGCGTGTTTATTCTAAGGCGGAGAAGCGCGCGCTGTCAGTGGAGGCTTCCTGTTCCTTCCTCCAGGGAGAACTGGTGGTCGAGATTGGGAGGGAGAAAGTGGTCTGGAAACTCCTGTCGTCTTCTCCCCTCCCTCCACAATCTCACTTTCATTCAACTAACCACAGGACAGACTTGTCAGTTTGTCAATGTTTGTACGAGTCCTGAGTACAAAAGAATATGTCTAAAGATGGCTGCTTTTAGGGATTTGTTTATGGCTATGTGTTTATTGATTGTGGGCATCACATCATGATATCTATCAATCATTTTAACCATGCTGTGGCGTTTTGTTTGTCTGCTAAAGCAAAAAAATTAAAATAAAAAAAAAATTGTGAAGATCCCTTATTTGAAAAACAAGTTTTTGAACAAGCAACAAGGTTTTGACAGGGAAAAAAACAACAACAAAAAAAACAAGAACTTGAAATGTCCAGTTGTGTTCTCTCAATGCCCAAAAGTATCTGGAGGTCTGACCACCAGAGTCATACGTGGGTTTTCCACTTTGTATAGTGTAGCATGTAGTATTAAGATTTCCCTTCCCTGGAATTAAGGTATGGATGGGCAATTCTGATCCTAGAGGGCCACTCTACTGTGGCGTTTAGCTTCATGCCTAATCAAAAACACCTGAAAAAATCTAACCGAATAAACTGGATTACTTGAAAATTACAGGCAGGTATGTTTGATTAAGGATGGAGCTAAACTCACCGGGACTGGAATTGGGCATCCCTGAACTAAGGGGTCGAGCCCAAAACGGTTCTAGCATTATCCCTGTGCACAAAGCGAGCTCCATTAAGACATGGTTTGCCAAGGCTGGAGTGGAAGAACTTGAGTAGCCTGCACAGAGCCCTGACATCAACCCCAATGAACACCTTTGAGATGAACTGGAACTCCGACTGCGACCTCACTAATGGTCTTGTGGCTGAATGAACAAATCCACACAGCCAAGCTCTAAAATCTATAGTGGAAAGCTTTCCAGAAGAGTTTAGGCTGTTCTAACAGCAAATGGTGACCGAGCCTGGAACGGGATGTTCAACAAGCACATATGAGTGTAATGGTCAGGTGTTTGGCCATATAGTATATAAAAAACAGGATAAATCTCAAATCATAAAGACTTCTTGGGTTTGCATTTCTGCGTGACATTCGTTCATGTTCAGGGGAGTTGTGAGGAGAACCTGTAAAACTCCACATAGACAGTAATTCTGGACCATGGAGCAGTGAGGCAGAAACATTACACACTGCATCAACATAAAAGAGCCAAATATCTCCTTGTGGGTATACTGTCATGAAAACAAGTTTTGTTCTTGAAAACAACACTTTTAGAAAGGTTAAATCTTCAATTTGTCTCTTCTGGTGAACACTTAAACTAATATAAATCCAACAGTTATTATCATACAGAGAAAAACATCTGCAGTATCTTTCTAAATAGGTATAGGAATGAACACAACATACTGGCACCCTGTCCAAGGTGTACCCCGCCTTGTGCCCGATGCTCCCTGGGATAGGCTCCAGGTTCCCTGTGACCCTGAAGAAGGAGTAAGCGGTAGAAGATGAATGGATGGATGAACAAAACATTTCATGAATGCAGAACACTGGGTTTTTTTGTTTGTTTGTTTCTGAATATATGTGAAAAGTGTTTTTTAAAAATGTGATTTTATGTGTTTCCACAGTAAAGTGTGCTTTATAGGACTTATAATTGAAATTATAATGACACATAAATTGTCACACAGGAAACATGCTTGTCAAGGATTTATGAAAAAAAGAAAAAGAAAAAAAAACGGCTACTCAAGTGTTCGTTGGATAGTTAACTTTACGTCACCCCACCCCAATGTTCTGCTTGAGGTACAAGCCAAAGATCCCATAAGGGTTCTAGATTTTCCTTCTTTTTTTTTTTTTTAAGAAAGTTACATTGTGTTTGCACAGTACCCTAATTAAAGGAAATTAGGTAAAGATTTACACTTGAGGCCACCACAAGCAAAATTCGTACACTGAAAAGTACAATTTGGTACCAGATAATGGGGTTACAGCAAGTTACCTCAAGGGACGGGGTTAGATTAAAGCATAGAATTATTTCTTATACACCCTAGCACCTCTGAAGGAACATTTAGAGTACTATATATAACCCTACAACAAAGGTGTCCTTTAATATAAATAGTTCCAAATAGAACCCATTTAGAAAGCTAGAACTGTTCATGAACCAAAGAAACTCAGACCTTTTCCAGTAGTGTACAGCACTACACTACACAATCAATGGAAATGCTTCAAATAGTAATAAAATAGTGATGCAAGTGTGTGTGTGTGTGTGTGTGTGTGTGTGTGTGTGTGTGAGAGACATATTAGTTCCTGTTATAATAATATAAAGCTATACTGAGCCATAGAATATTACTCAAGATAATATCACCTCTACACACAAATTACACTGAGTTTGTAATGTGTAATTACAAATACATGTAAAACATGTAAATTTCAAAAAGTAGCTAGCAAGAAATATGACAGAGTATGAAAATATATAAATATGGTTGTGCATACCCCAGAAACATTTTCTTTGGCTGCACATGAAGAGAGATGTGTCATAATTTGTGTCTGACACCATGTGTTTGTGATTGTGAAAAACGGCGACTGAACCACAGGCCACCGGAGGAGGGAGTGTCCTGATAAAGCTGCTTATAAAGAGAAACTGCCTGATAGTGATAAGAGTTCAGTCAGATTCTAGCAGTCTAAAAACAGAGAGAGGAAAGAGGCAGGGAGAGATAAAGAGGGCATGAGACAGGACATGAATACAGGCAACATACCGATGGTTAACTGGCTTTACTTTGTAACCCCAAATTGAGGTAATAAAGATATAGACAAGGGTCAGGAAAATCCTGGTCTCTCTCATCGACTTAACAATTCTATTTTTATATTTTCATATTAAGGACTGTTCCGATACTTCATTAGCTGAAAGTCTGACAAAACAAGCCAATATTATTATTATTATTATTATTATTATTATTATTATCCGAAGCAACGTCTATGTGCAGAATCCAAGACTGAGGTGAGCAGTTGGATAAAGGACATTCTGTGTAAACTCTATAAGTATCTGAAATACTCAAACCAGACCATCTGGGACCAACAACCATGCCATGGTTAAAGTCACTCTCCCCATTCTGATGTTTAATGTTAACATGAACTGAAGCTGTACCTGCATGATTGTATGCATTGTGTTGCTGCCACATGATTGTGTAGAAGGTATACAGGTGTTCCTATTAAAGTGGACGGTGAGTGCATATTCAGTATTGCACCTTCAGAACATATCTAACCTTGCTCTCAATGTGAATTGTCCTTTTTGCGGCATTTACAAATCTGAGCTGTCTCGGATGTGTCTCGGTGAGCTTTGGACATTTGGATCTTGGCGTTTTCTCCTAATCCTCATCATGGATTTTCTCCAACTCTGCCAAATTAGATGGAGAATGTTGGCAGACAGCAATTTTCAGGTCATGCCACAGATTTTCAATTGGATTTAAGTCTGGGCTTCGACTCAACCTTTCCAAAACACAAACCTTCTTTTTTCAAGGCATTCCTTTGTAATTTGTGCCCTGTGCGTTGGCTCATTGTACTATTGGAATATATATTTTGATTCTAAATCACTTTAGTACTGTTGCACCTAATTAGATGCTAAATTGCATTTCATGGAAAAAGTACTTGTACTTTGTGCAATGACAAAGTTTAATCGAATCGAATCACATTACTGCATAGTTATCAGTAGTGCAGTATTGCATTAGCATTTTGTCAAAAATGTACAATTTTATACTTGTGTTTATACAATATAATACCAATATATAAATATACTTGTGTTTATACAATATAATACCAATATATAAATATACTTGGGTTTATACAATATAATACCAATATATAAATATACTTGGGTTTATACAATATAATACCCAGTAGTGTCAGCTGGTCATGATATTAGAGTTTATAGCTTTTCTTTTGACCTCATTAACATGAAATCAAGCACAATCCAAACATATCACCCTGTCTCGTTCAATTTTGTGATGTGGTTTCATCTGATCAGGTTACATCATATAATTATTGGAGAATGTGAGAATCTGATACAATTTATACCACCAGCACTACCTCAATTCTACGGTTCTGTTACAAGAAATGTTTGGGTTTTTTTTATCAGAACCTTTTGCTGGGGAATGCCTAAGGTGTTTTTTTTTTTTTGGAAACTTTGACAAATTGACAGTTAAAGTGGTGTTTTTCAAAGTTCCGTAGAAAATAAGGTTAATACACAAGGGAAAATTGACATGTATGAGTCTCATGAGACAAGGATGGACAGAATTAGGAATGAAGAGATAAGGGCTACAGTGAAGGTGGAAGAGATGGGTGTGCAGCTGAGAATGACAAGACTTAGATGGTTGGGTCACGTAGTGAGAAAGGATGAAGGCTACGTTGGGAAGAGAGTGAGAAAGTTAGTAGTTGGAGAAAGGAGGCTTGGTAGACCAAGAAGGCGATGGGAGGATTGCGTAAATCAGGATTTAAGGACAGTAGGAAAGACGGAAGAGGATGTGTGCGATAGAATGGTCTGGAGAAGAGTCACCCGTATCGGTGACCCCACCTAGTGGGATTAAAGCCAGAAGAAGAAGAGGAAGAAGAGTGAGTCTCATGAGGTGTGTGAGTGTGTATGTAAGTGTGCCCTGCGATGGACTGGCACCCTGTCCAGGGTATACCCCGCCTCGTGCCCGATGCTCCCTGGGATAGAGTCTCATGAGTAAATGGCCAGCACTTTGGATTCCAGGTCTGTGAAAGAAATTTGAAAGCAGAAATATAATTTCATTTGGATATTTTAAAGATCAATATAAAGAAGATTGGATTGTATACACACCAGAGACACGTTTCTTGTACTTTCAACTTTAAAAACAAACAAACCAAAAAAAATTTCTGAAGGTAAAGTAGCAAGCTAAAAATGACTGTATTGAGCCACCTAAAATTCTCACTAGCTGACTTTAGCAAGATTTTGCATTTTAGCCACCAATCGCAGACCTAGAGTCTGCATGTAATGTTATCATTTGTAAAGTCTAAAAAGTTCAAAAAAATTCAAACAGCCCCTTTGTAAAAAATTTTTTTTTTTAATTTAATAAATAAAATAAATCTTCAAATATCCACCCTAGTCTATTAGTAATAGTTATTCACATTTTTGCCAAAGGTCACTTTTGGGGGTCCATTTCAAAGATATTGCTTGATTTTCTAAATTCAAACTGGGTTTTATGCAGCCAATCTTTTCATCTGTAGAAACTGGTGTAGCTTTATTACTTTACTCTCCCACTTTATTTAATAATCCACCTCAGCTGGTCAACCAGCATACATTATGGAGTTTTATGCTAATTTTCCAGCAGGGTAGATAGTTAGCAAGCTAGTTTTATTTAGCACATGGTCTAGGAAGGTAGTCTAGTTAGCATGCTAGTTAGTTGATGAGCCTGTGACTTAGCACATAATAATATTGAGTAAGTAAATCTCCAAAGAATATCCTCTCATGTGACATGTTGTAGGCGATACACAAGTTGATGAGGTGTTAGTTGTCTAGAGTTAAAAAGACTAACTAACAGTTGATATCAAGTCATACGCAAAAGTTGTACGCAACATGAAGAAAAAGCCATTTTAAATCCGAGCCCCACTCCCCTTGTATACACAGCAGTCTTGGGGTTTATACGATGTAAAAGAGCATAGGAAGTTAAATTACTAAGAAAATATAAACATTTATTTCAACATGTTGGGGTAAGTGAATACTCATATAAAATGAAGAGTCTCCTTTGCTTCTCTAGAAAGCTTGGACTCCATTTAATTTGAAAAAGCATGCTGATATAAGTTCAGCTAATTTGCCTACATTACCTGTCTGTATTTAGTAAATTGGCGTGGTTTTTTTTGCTAATGCCATCTTAGACTAACATCAGTTTCAGTACCTAACACAATCTAGGCAGCTAGTCAAATTCTAGCTAATTGTATATATCGGTTAGTATGTAGCAATAGTCATGCATATGAGCAGCAAACTTACAGAGATTAAATAATAACATCTTAAGTAACAAAAGTTAGTTTTCACATCAAAACATGGCATTAACTTAAGTTCATTACTTAAAATATGTGCTTTTTATTTAGTGAATAAATTTAATTTTAAATTAGCAACCTTTTGTACTTTACTGTAAAATTTAGGCTGGATATTTCCAGTTAAAAACTTTGTTTTATTTAGAATTTGTAATGGTTATAAAGGGAATTCTATTGATTTTTAATGGAAACGTTAATAGTCCCTGTGGATCTCTACTGGTAATTTGTTGCGTTCATTGGTGGCATATTATGTCTAGTGGATACCATTAAGGACCAATAATGGCAATGGTGATAGTTAATAGTTAGCTGATGGTTTGTAATGTAGTGGAAACTGTTAAAATGTCTGTGATGGTTTCTATTGTTTTTTTCAGCAGGGTTTAATTTGAGTAAAATTTTGAAACATTATCTATAATTTCACTTGCGTATAATTTCTCAGTACTTTTTTCACAAGGTGGAGAATGACACTGCGCTCTGCGTCTTCAAGTTAAAAAAAAATCCCAAATCTTTATATTTAACCTTCAATATTACTAGAATTACTCAAATTGTTCCTGTATGCCTCGTACAGTGAAGACTATTCTGAATATTATTCTAGACAACAAAGTAAATGAGTACTGAAATCAGGATGAGAGTGGATCTACATCCAGTATGACCATACATAACTGTGCATGTAGCTTCAGTGTAAGAAGCAATTTTTTTATAGATTGAGGGAAAGAGGCCCCTTCCTCTTTTGCTCTCTCCACGCACACACATACACACTGGGTGGGACATGGAGAAGGCAGCCAGTGGTGAAATCAGTTGAACAGAATTCAGCATTGACCCATGGGTCGGAACGAAGGATGACATCACTGCACGCTTGAGCCCACACGGCACACAACACACTCAAACAAATACTGTACCAAGAGACACATTGTTTCAATAGGACACTGCAGGACAAAGATGTGTGATGGGACATAAGACAGATATAAATAAAACTGTAAATGTATGTATATTGATATGAATGTAATCATGATATACATGATAGCAACGAAGACGTTTCTAAGTGCAGGGTAACTCCTTAAATTTGCTTCAATGTTTTCAAAACATTGTTACATTGTAAGGAGATATCTTGATTTGCCAAAACTCATGATATTGGGTTGGACAATTATTGCATCGTAAATGTTTTATAATGTTCCACCCCTGAAGTGAGGAACACCATGAGGAACTATTTACTATCACGATAAATCACGAAGCTTGACTCACAGGCTGTTGGCCTGAGAAAGAGCAGCCTTCCTTGCATCGTTGCCTAAAGATGTTTGTGTAATAAAAAAGTAAATATCGTAACGCATCGTATGGGATCTTCCAAGGAGAGCAAATGGTTACTATGTTCTTGTGTTTAGGGATGATGTAATATGACTGTTATATAACTAATATAGTAATAATAGTAATAACAGATTCTACACAGGTTGAGTATAAACACTGATGTGAAAAAGTGGTTTGTGGAATTGCACTTAAAGTAAAATGCAGTTGAGTACAAATGTATGAAAATGAATCACATGTAAATGAATCACATGTATGAATATGAATCACAAGTAAATGAATCATATGAAAATGAATAAATAAATGTCATGACAAATGTATGTGTAGTCTTACAGTGCTCTCTGGAATTACTGGCACCCAGAAAAGCGTTGGCCCTATCATCGAGTTTGAATCCTGATGACGCCACATCCGCCTGGGCAAAATTGGCTGTGCTGCCTGTTAGAGATGGCATATTCTCCCTCCCCTGTCAATCACACGAAACTAGCCAATCATGGGTGCCTGTGAGCTCATGCATGCAGAAGGGGGCAGATAGTGCTTTCCTCAGTGTTTGTTGCACTGCCCTGTGATGCAACGTGAGCAGCAGTTCATGTGTCTCACAGTAAGCACATGATAGTCTTCCCCCTCCATGCTTGGTAGATGTTGTATGATAGGGGAGTTCTAACTCGTTGGTGGGAATTGGCCAAAAGCAGCGGTAGATAGATCACTGGTTAAGACAAGTGCTGTCTGCCCTAGTCTGCATACACGAGTTCATAGAAGCTTGTAATTGGCTAGTATTGACATGGGAGAGAGAGTCTGCCATTCCTTCCACCAAGAGAGCATAGACAATTTTGCTGTCTTGGACTAACAGCCATGGTATGGCTGCAGCATCATCGGGATTTGAACTTGCGATCTTCAGACAACAGAGAGAACACTTTTCTGTTGCACTATAAATTTTAAACAACCCCAGGAGCTTTGCTGATGGCATTAACAGTGGCACGCATCCTTATCCTCCACAGGGTCACAGGGACCTATCCCAGGAACCTTGGGGCACAAGGTAGGGGGACAGGGTGCCAACCCATGACAGGGCACAATCACACATCCATTCATACAGTATGGGTAATTCCAACAACGCATGGAGGGAAACCTGGAGGAAACCCACAAAGTACGGGAAGAGAATGCATACTCCCTGTACACAGGGCCAAGGCGTGATTCGAACCCCGAAGCCCGGAGGCGCAAGACAAACATGCTAACCACTAAACCATCTAAGGTCATGTTTCCCTGTCGTATAAATATGAGGTTGCACACATGTCCCTTTGTCATCCATTACTATGAAGAAAAAAAATGAAGAACTTTCAACAAAAAATTATTGTTGACCTCAAACGAAAGCATCATTAAAAACAATTAGGGCCATAGCAAAAAGATTTGGACCCATGAGCACCCCCCACACAGTAAGAAGGATCATCATCCAGGTTTAGAATTGCAAAATTATAGTTGTCAAGGTTGTCAAGTTTCAAAATCAACTGTTGCAGCACTTTCATAACAACAAGCTGTTTGGTTGCAAGAAACAAGCCTTTCCTGAGAGAATTTCTCGTAATGCAGTGCTGTTTCAACAAGCGTCATTAGAACCACAATTGGCAACATGTATTGTATTCAGTTGAGACCAAATTGAGATTGAATGTTTTGCTCATGCACAGCATTAGCATGTTCGGTAATTATAGGGGACTGCATATAAGAATGAATCTGATACACACTGTAAATTATGCCGGTGGATCAGAGATGCTTTGTGGCTGGTGGCTCAGAGGCGCTAGTGAAGATTGATGGCATTTAGGACAGCCGGATTTCTGTAAAGCTCCTTTGTGTCAGTGCCTGTTAAAAGCTCTATACAAATAACACCGAATTTATGAATTCTGCTAAGTAACAGGATATTTTTACTCGAAACCTGGTTGCCATGCCCAGGAGATTCAGACTTGGCCATAGATTTTCAACAACATGTTGAGCTAAATATACTTCCAAATCAACTCAAAACCAGTTGAAGAAATGTAAAATCACGCAAAAAAAGAGCATACAATGTTTAGAGCATACAATGATTAGATGAAGACTGTATGCAACCAATCAGACCTGGAAAGAAGACAGTCCTTGAGTACCCAAACAATTTTAAACATCAAAACACGCTCAGAATTAGACGTCGACAGAGTCCTCACTTTACAAGGAATTACAGCAAGAGAGTCAGGGTTTTTATTC
>JAOUWY010000045.1:7089282-7100659 GCA_025728095.1 Prietella phreatophila | reverse complement strand
GTGTGTATGTGTGTATGTGTATGTATGTGTGTGTGTGTGTGTGTGTGTGTGTGTGTGTGTGTGTGTGTGTAAGTGACTGTGTGCAAGTTGTTTACATCAGTTTGGACTGTTGAATTTGCATTTAAACTGTAATTGCTGCAAAGATGTAGTGTCTTAGTATTGTAATACAGTTGAATATTAATGAGCCCATTATTTGATGCTGCAGAAGCCAAACATTTCGGTAGTGTGTTATTGTGGTTTTTTTTTTTTTGTTTAAAAGAAAGAAAAAGTGTTAAATTACAAGGTGCTAATGTCGTTTTAAAGTTAAACGTAACTATTAGTATTTCTGTTGATTTTCGTTTTTCTACCCCAGTAATGCTAGGCAATGATATTTAGCTACATTTACAGATTTTCATTTACACCTAGACGCTGTTATTTTTCACTGTTTCATCTTGACTAATTATCATATTATTTCAACATATCATCGTTGTCTTGTTTTAGATAGTAGGGAATTCAATATCAGCGATAAAGCACAATTGAGCATGAGTGTGTAATTCTTCTATCGTTTGCCATTTCTTTATATACATTCGGCTGAGCTAACGGCACCACG
Organism: Prietella phreatophila; assembly: GCA_025728095.1. Classification (NCBI taxonomy): domain Eukaryota; kingdom Metazoa; phylum Chordata; class Actinopteri; order Siluriformes; family Ictaluridae; genus Prietella; species Prietella phreatophila. The sequence goes on along the minus strand of JAOUWY010000045.1, from coordinate 7,100,070 downwards.
GACACGCTGGATTAAACCGAGAGCTTTTAGCCCGCAGACTTTGCTGGATTAGGTTGTTAGTAATTACGAGTTCGATGTTCCGGTCATGTCTGTAGCCTGGACAGGTTTCTCAGGATCCGTGGCGGTTTCTGCTTCTCATGTTCAGTCTGGTTAATTAAGCTCTGAAGTGTCTCCGCTCTCTCCCGAGCACAAAGAGACGCACCGCGCGGCGGTGTCTGTCAGATAATTGGTAATTATCATAATGTGAGCTGCTGTGATTTCCTTCTCATCTTCTGAAAGCGAGGATCTGTCGGGACAGCTGGTGCTAGTGACCGAACACTTCTAACGTAGGGGTGGGTGGTACAGCCAGACTTTTAGATCAGGATTTTGTACGTGAGTGTGGAAGTTTGTAAGTTGTTGTACATATAACAATAAATATTACAGGCATGGCGCAATGCCACTTTTACTCATCGCTTTACTTCTGTTCCGAAAACACGCTTCGGAGAGTAAATACTAAAGTTGTGACCCAAATGAAGTACTGTACACTTACACTATGCACTCTGTAGTCTACCGTCTAGTGTGTGGATTTTAGAAAGGTACTATCATTTGAAATATAACGGGTTTTTTTTTACTACCCTAGTCGACAGCGCATGACGTCATGCGCACTTAATGCAACGCCACTAGCTTTAGTAGACACCCAGAGTCACCGACAATGACTATCTTCAGTTTACTTTCTGTCAGCGTTACCTTTTATTCCCAACATGACCTCAGTCAGAAATCGTCACGTGACTGAGGAACGTGTGGCCTCCAAGTCCTCTAGGGCAGGGAATCATTTTATATTAAACACCATGGAGAAGACTGTAACCTGTAAACTTTATAAAGCAGAGTTTGTGTACGAGGGAAGCACGACAGGGATGCACGAGCACAAACGTCCTTATGAACAAACTTCTGTTTATATTCAAAATGCTCCACTGTGTGTAAGGGGCAGCGGAAACTGGTCCAAGCTGCTTAAAAGGTTTAGTTTAATTTAAGTTTATTGTCGTTATATGCCATATTTGCGCGCTTGCAATTCTGTCGTTTATTATAAAGAAAGTGATGTATTCGTAACGAGGCTACATGGCTCCTCACGTGCAGTGCAGACGCGCCGATACAGAGTGTATCGCGAGTAAGATCTGTAATGTCTAATTGAAACATTGTGATCAAAAGTAAACACGTGTAAAATATGTGTAAAGGCAACGAGTAACAGGAACCACAAGGTGCAGTGACAGGGAGTTTTTATTATTAATTTAGGATTGTAGTTTAATTCGGTGCTTTTTGTGCAAAAAATAATGAATAAATACTATCATATAATATAAACTAATAATTATGCTTTCTTTATGGATGCACAAAAAGCACTGAATAAAGCACTACAGTCCTAAATGAGTATTATAAATTCTGGTGTGTGTATTGTGTTGTTTTCAGTCTTCTATAATTGGACAATCAGTTGTGTAATGTTTTAGTCTGAAGTTTATATTTATAACACTCAGATTGTGGATTTTATTTTAAATAAATGCAGGAAAAAATGGCTCTGAAGGTTAACCCCACCCCCCAATCAAATAATCGGCCAACTAATCGATGTTGAAAATAATCATTAGTTGCAGCCGTAGTATTTAGTGCATATATTCATTTAGTATACTGCTGCTGAGGATTACATCCTAATGCTCAGCGTCAGTTTACTGTACATGGAATTATATAGAAACCATAAAGATGGCTGTGGATGTTCTTCATTGGATAGCCATAGGACTGTATTTGCTATGAGCAGTTTGCACTCGAGTCTCAACTCAGCATCAGTTCCATACAATAGACTTTAAGTTCAAACTATTATGAATTGTATAATGCTCATACTCATAAATTGCTCCTAAAATCCTATTTACACTTTTTTGACTATATAGTATACAGTTATAGAAGAGAAATCATTTATAATCGCATATTGTCACCCAAGATGAGGACTGGTTCCCTTTTGAGTCTGGTTCCTCTCAAGGTTTCTTCCTCGTTTCATCTCAGGGAGTTTTTCCTTGCCACAGTTACCTCTGGCTCGCACATTGAGGATAAATTTATACATTTAAATATATATATATACCTGGAATTTAGATAGTTCTAGAAAGCTGCTTGGTGTTGACGTCTATTGTTAAAAGCGCTGTACAAATCAAATGAATTGAAATGAATAGTATCCATATCTGGAGCTGTATTTGGATTTAAAGCCGAAGTGGGTGTGGCCTAAAAACTGAAGAAGGTGTGGAAAAGGTGGAACTGGATCTGACGGTTCTTCAACATCAGCTACACGGAATTATTTTTGTTTGCACCTGCGCGAATTATTTTCTAAAAAATTGAACTGGTTTTGTGTTGCAGATTATAAACACACTAGCCGGCGGTTTACGAAGGATTGTTTAAACGCGTTGTGTAGCACTTCGTGTTATTGAACATTGTCCCTCAAGCTTTATATCCTGAGCTGTAAGTGTCAGTGTAAAGCCGGTTTTACACATCACATTCGTTCGCGATTATTGTCACACTGTACAACATGATCCCAATAATAATTCTGTAACAGGCTTTTCTTCATGGCAAATTAAACTGTGAAGGTAGCTACTAGAGGCCGACTGATGGTAGATTTTACGGATTTACCCATATGTAAGTTGAGGCGGTACCTCCGATAACCGATTAATCAGTGAGAGTTTTTCAAATTGATATCAAATGAAAACGTAACACTCAAAGTAAAATATAGCTGAACTTTATTAAATAAAATAAACAGTATTGACTGTACCATTTATTTTTCAAAGAAATGAAAGAAATATATAAATATTAATATATTTGAACTATTAATGAATATTAAATTAAGTAAGATATACATCCAAACTGAACCAAAAAAGTGACACTCCAAATAAAAATAGAGATGTCCAATATGAATTTAAAAAGCACTTCAAATAGCACAGCAAAATTTGTCAGTAATGGTTTTTATTTCATCTCTAGAGGCCGCTCTTGTACCGTATAACGACAGACAATCTTTCTCTGCCGCTCCCTTAACGGACACAACAAGGGGAAAAAATATCGGTGTGGATTTTTACCAATGACTGACCGTTCCAGCGATCGGTTATCGTGCAGATTAATCGAGAAATCGGTCTTTCATGGTATGATAACTTGGCCCCCAAAAAATCACAATAATAACTGACCTTCAAAACACACCATCCGGCGGTGATCATTAAAGGACGTTTTTTTTTTGTTTATTTATTTTTTTCTAAAATAGAATCTTTCTACAGTCATGTCTTTGCGCATCCTGGTGTATTACTGTGCATTGTTATTACTGATAACAATTTTTCAAAATTGTTCAGTAACTGATGGATTTTGTCTTGTTTTGTTTTTTCCTCCGGTAGGTTTTTGGCCGAGTTTCATGAAGACTTCTTTCCTGAGTCTGCGTACGTGTCTGCCACTGAAGCGCATTACTGTATGAAGCAGCCGAGGCCCATCTGCTGAGACTAAAGCGTCATTTCCCCTTTCTGCTCCATGACTTCCAAGATCCTTTCACTTTTTTTTTGGTGCTTGCTTTGTCTAATTTCCTCTCTCTAAAGGACCTCGTTGTATGTCTCTCTACTTTTTTTTTTATATATACATTTTTTTTCCTTCTTCTTTTGGACATGGAGTCTTCAGAAAGGCCGTCTTCAGCCTGCATTTCAGCTTGCTTCCGTGGATAGATGCAAGTCGCGACCTGTTTTTCCTTTCGCTCAAGCAAAAAGCTTTTTCGACTTTCCTTTCTCCAGACCTCTGCACCGCAGTCGCTGTCCCAGCTTCTGGCTTTTCCTTGTCTCTTTGCCACTAAAGCAACAAGAATGACTTCATTAGGACTCGTGTGAATTGTGGAACCTTCCTGTAAGCTGGGTTTGTTATTAATGAACACAAAGGCATGTGTTGTTTTCTTTTTTTTTTATTGCTCTCTATGCTGTAGCAGTTCCTATAGCATATAAGTTCCCAAACTTACAATTTGAGCAGGGGATTTATGGTTTGTTTTTTATTTAACAATGCGAACAATGTATTTGCTACTCTGATGAATTTTGGATGGTAGATTTATATACATTGATAACCAAAATGTGATAATAATCTCACCATGATCACGTTTTTATACTCGTGGTTGTCTAAATTCAATTAAATTGGTCTGTATTGCATAATGTTATTACCAATTACTTTAATCACTGAAAATAAATACTGTTAAAGACATTTTTACGATTTTTTTTTAACGTAGGTTACCTCAAAATAGTAGGTCTATTTAAAATCTGATCTACATTTACGAACCAGAGAGAAAGAGCTCAGGCGCCTCTGTGGCTGGCTTTAGGGCATTCTGCGCTATGCTTTGAAGGAATATGATCTTACCTTGAAAACTAGGCACATGTACTCACTCCATGTATATCGTTTCTTAAAGACCTAAGCGCAAAATCTAATCTTTGGACTGCATTCTTTCTGAAATCGTTACCTTGATTTTTATGAAGCTTCTCCGAGTAAGAGCACTGATCGAGGATCAGCTCCTCTATGTTATATGATCATAGACGGAAAATGAAAATGATCCTGGATCAGCACTTTCACCCGCACCCCACCCCGCCCCCGTTAGACCCTTTATTAATGATATGATGTGATATGGTCTTGTGTTATGTTATTCTCAAAGAGGATGTCCACATGCTAGTTAAGTCCCTAGGTGTTAATATAAATCCATTACTTGAAGTGAATGTCATTTTTGTTTTGTTTAGTTTTTTTTAAAAGGTTGTATATTTCATAATTTGTCCGGTGGACATTATTTTTTGTCACTCTCTGTTGTGCGTATCTTGCCTCGTTGTATAATAAACCACTGCAGAATAGACATGGTTCTTTTTGCTTTTTTTTCTTGAGAGGAACGTTTCATAAGATGTTGCTATAAAATCAAGAGGAAGTAGAGCGTATGTATAGAACCTATGCGGAACAAGACCTCTTTGTGGATTAAGACCTTGTGGTGAAGCAGGTTGTGTGCTTTGGTGAACCTCGAGGAGCTCAGTAGGATCTGAGGAGATAGAGCTCAGACAAAGAGTGATCCTAATGACCCCCATGAAAGGGAAGTATAACACACCTGGATTATAGGATTATTGGGATTCACCTACAGTAGGCCAAGCTTGTAGTGACCACAGGTCATAACCTGATGATCATGATGCAGCGCCATCTTGTGTACTCGCAACCTGTGGGGTGGGGGTCAGGTGCAATGCCAAGGTGTGTGGTGGATAGTACTCCCGTTGTTCATACTAGTAAGCGGCAAAGCAACAAATGTGTATGTGTGGCAGGGAGCCGCCATTTCTGTGCGGCTTTCAAGTCACCTTTGAATTGGTATTTTCTCAATTCTAAATCCGTTATAACAAAATAACAAATCCAAAACAACTGGCTCAAGCAATTCATCGGACCAGTTTAATGGCGCATGGATGTTAATCTGACCTTAATTCAGTTCCCCACTCAACTTTAGTTCCTGTCTGTAATTAGTTCCCATCCATCACTTTTCCATAGATCTGCACCTTCGCTTTCCATTCATGCACTATGGACAATCTGGAAACTCCAATCAGCCTACAGCTTCTCTCTTTGAACTGGAGGAGGAAACTGAAGTACCAGGAGGAAACCCTTGAACCACAGGGAGAACATTCAAACTCACTTCACACAGGGCGGTGGCGGTATTCAAACCCCCAATAACAATGGTGCAAGACGCACGTGTTGACCCAATTATTTCCCAGTTACTGTGTAATGCTCTCGAAGAAAACCCTGTAACCCGGTCTCATCTTAGCCTGTTACATACATACGACCTCTCATTAAATGTGCATAGAGACGTTATTGTTAAATCAAGTAAAATATAAATCAACAAATTTTTTATTGTGGTTTTGCAATGCCAATACATAGAGGTAATCACTCAAAGATAGAAATTAGACTGTTACACAAACAACTTTGCAATTATTGGACCACTTGAGCTTGAATGACCCTAAGAGGAGGAATAAAGCTATCGGAGATCATCACTGCCGTTGATGAGTTTCTGGTACTTTTTCTTATTATTTTAAATTGCTTTGCTAATCTGCCAAAGAAGCTCGTACGAAGCCTAGCATGCAAAATGTAAATCAAGAAAGCAATTTTGTGTGTTCTGCCATTGATTCAGTTCTCCACTCATTAGTTCCCATTTACTGTTTAATACACAAAAATGGAATAAAAATCTAGTATGACATTGTGAAGAAAAATAAAGCTAGCAGAGATCATTTGGCTCTGGCGAGTGTACACGGCTCTTACAGTTAGATTGCTTTTCTAATCTGCCCAAGAGGCTAGTATGAAGCCTAGCACACAAAAACACCGAAATAAGATGAACTGGTTTGAGATTTGACCATGTTCTGTTTACTACTTAGCAATGGATGTCCAGGTCTTTTCTTTTGACTCGGTAGCATATAATAATAATAAAATGAAAATGTAAAAAAAAATTTAAAAAACACCAAAATAAAACAATATTTATGGAAATAGGAAATTTATGTGCTTGAGAATTCTCCTGAGAGGTCATTTACGAGGGACAGTCATACAAAAATATTAGAGAAAATGAGTCGTTTCATTTAAATACATTTTTTATGATTCCAGACAAATATGAAGGTAATCGTAAATATTATTTTGTTTAAATATCATCTTTTTTTTAATTATTTATTTAGTACTGGCCTTCAGAAGCTAAATAAGATTGTTACATGTCTTCCAGAAGACAAAATACTAACAATTTACACCGATCATCCTGTTTAAAAGTTTACATCCCCCGGCTCTTAATGTATCATGTTCCCTTCTTGAGCAACAGTGAATGTTTATACCTTTTGGAATAGTCATGTACGAGTCCCTCAGTCGTCCTCAGTGTGAAAATATGGATCTCAACATCATATAGCCGCTGTTGGAAAGCAGTTAAATATGCAGAAGATGCTGGAAAAGTAAAGAATGTGCAGGACCTGGAGGATTTTTCTGAAGAACAGTGGGCAGTTTATCTGCTCAGGACAAACAAGAGACTCATGAACAACTCTCACAAAACATAAACACATCATGTCGTTGATCATCCAGGTAACAACATGCAGTATTAATAATCAAGGGTGCGTAAACTTTTGAACTGGGTAATGTTTTTATAAATTCAGTTATTATTGTGTCTTGTGGACTGAATGTAAACATCTGTCATGTGAAATAGTTTATTCAGGACAGAACAAAATAAATAACAACATGGGATATTTATCATCCCTTTTATTTTATTAACAGTATTAAGTTTTAGCAGATTCTGCAAGGGGTGTGCAAACTTTTGGGCACAACTGTAAATGTATGTGTATATGCTTTTTATATGTGTGTGTTTGTGTGTGTGTGCGTGTGTATATATATATATATATATATATATATATATTATTATTATTATTATTCCATGTTGTCTTTCTTTTCCATCAGATTATAACGCCAGAGTTCAGCTCTCTTTGCTGTTCTTATAAACTCGGCTCTCTCGAGTCCTTGCTAATTTAAGCCTTGCCCAACAAGGTCGTATGTATTGTTCTCATTAAACAATGACAGAACTGTAACCCCTGATGCTGGATATTTTCAGCATGCCTCTGATCGATGATGTCAGCTAAAATACATTCCAAATTACCATTTCCCATCACTCTGCACCAAGATGGCCCCCAGTCCCGTAATGGCTGCTCTGAGTTCATACAGAACGTCTCTCTCCATTATAATAAGCCAAATGGACAGAGTGCTAAGTGCTAATTCAATCGGAATGCCATCACAGGGGCAAACGAAGCACTTACTAGGGAAATTGGAGCTGCTCTTCTCAGCCCTGTGGTATCAGATAGCGGAGAAATTTCAGACCGGCCGCACATCTGGGGCTATGCTAAACCGATTTCCCCCTCCCGATCCTCTTGATATCAATTCCACTTGATTTGATTTAAAATGAGAAGGTCTGCAAATGCATCTGGAGCTCATCTGTCGGTTCGTCCACTATCATTCTCTCTTTGTTCCTTTCTCGTTGCGTCGTCTTCTTCTTCTTCTTCTTCTATGCATGAGCTGAAATTTTGGATTTCTAGGCTTCAAACATGGAGTCAAGGGCCACTGCTGAGACGGCTCTAACCGCAGCAGATGTAGGATGGGTAGAGGAAGCTGTACAGATGCCAATGTGAGTGTTTACCATTTGCCTTGTTTGTTGTTGTTGTATTTTTCTTCATTATTAAAGATGGACTACAAACAATAAAATGTCCAAAGAAGATAACAATAATAATAATAATATCCAGCAATATTACAGTTTTCTGTGAATTGTTTATCTCCTGCTCTCCAGCTAAAACAATGGCAAATTAATTTCAAGGCTTTATGTTGACTTTGTGTTCTCATGGAGTTTTTTGCTCTACAGAAAGTCTTAATCAGTGTCTGCTGCATGACTTCTATTTTCTTTCTTGACCGAATAATCATTGCTGTGTAAATCGATCCAGCTTTAAAACAGATCACTCTGAAAGCAGGATCAAGCCGAGTAGTGATACTCCGCGTCCATACCGTAGCTATCGTTATGATGATGTGTGTGTTTGGCTTTGTTATTTAGAACCGTAACTTACTGTAGAGGTAGCCTGTCAATACTGATACACTGCAGCATTTTGAAGGTTCAGATCAGTTTGATGATTCACCATGTTGTTAACCCGAAAATGGCCGCTGTCTTGGTGGAGAACATGATGACACATGCAGTGATCACTGGTCAAATGGATGCATCCCTACATCATTATGCTCCCGCGATCATTATCTGTGCCTCAGACCTCTTTGTTTTACTGTAACACAAGTTATATACAGATTGAAGAAAACTGAAATGCGCACAGTTTTGCTTTGCACGGCGAATAGCGCAGGTGCACGGCGTGTAGAGTAAACAACATTCTGTCCAAGCCACACTACTTGCGTTTCAAATGCGCTAGGTTTTGTTATTCTCAAGCAGACTAATAGGTTACACTAATGTTAATAGAATATAGGGTCGATGTTGGGTCCACTGTAAGTGGGACAATGAACTAACTGCATATTTGTGTTCATTCTGGACGCAGATGTTGGTGTATTGAATATACAGTAATCAGAGTACAGTCACTTGGCTCTGAAGCGACAGGCCGCAAGACTTTAAATAAAAACGCGTCTTTTCTGTCAGATGCACAACTTCAGAAATGAGCCATTACGTCGAATGTAGTCAGTAAGCCAAGATATATTTGGTGCCCAACGTTGGATTCTTTAGTTTTGCACTAGAGCTAACAAGTATGGGGATGCCTCTAGCTATCATTTTAGCACACTTGCTAAACTCAAGACATTGTTTAGCTCAGGACTGGTTTATACTTCTGCTTGTGCAAATTTGCGAACATGTGAAGGCATCGTGCGCAGAATTTCGCTCGGGTGTCTGCCAACATACATGCAAGTACCGTAAACATGTGCACTAGGGGGCAGTGTTGGATGTACCAACCCAAATTGTACAGACAATTCAAACTGCGAAAGAAAGTCTTGTGACGATGCAAAGTATTGAATGTGCTTATGATGAATTTAGCTGTTAGCACTATACTTCGAGATCACTGCAGCGATATTATACTGACCTTTACAGGTGAAATTCATGTGAAGGACAAAACTGGTCTTGCTTTGTCTTTATTCATGCATCCATTATCATTTTTATGCTTTTCACAGATGTGCTAATCACTGCTTAGCAATACCAAGCACAATAAGTGCATAAAACTGCATGAAACAAATCCAAACTGCATCTATATTATACATATCATCCAAATCACTCATTACAAATCACTCCAGCTGACAACTCTGAGACGCATCTTACCTGGCTCCGAGTGCTATGTCCTGAAAAAGAAAAGAATTCCAGGTTCAGAACAGTTTTTTATACCACAGTGCTTTTGAATTTTCAACCATGCCCTGCTGAAAAAAAACAACAGAAGCTCTCATATAGAATTTGTAATCATTTTAATGGTTATCATGTGAATTGTATTGGTTTGAATGGAAACTGTAATGGTCCTTGATAATAGTCCAGCTGTAATTCCAATCACATGTTTATATCAAATATTTAAAAAAAAACAAAAAACGCAAGCATTGATTGAGATGTTTGACCGATTGAGCATTGATATGAAGCGTTGAGATGTTTCTTTAATATTTATGGATTTTTGATCTTATTAACTTCAAGAAAGAGAATGGCTGTTTATAGCTGCTATAGCATAAGTGATGATAGGAACTCCCTTGTCCGTTTCACGGAGGTTCCACAACATTAGCCGTCACAGAAACTGGGTAAAATGGACATTGTGTCATTTAATAATAAATAACAATGTTATTGTTGACATTTTGCTGTTGTGTAAGAGGAATAAAATAATGGTTGGCCCACATCACACAACACCATCATTGTTTATTTCATGTAACAGTGGTATTGCCTGCTTTTGTTTTGTCCATTTACATGAACAAGAGAATGTCAGAGTCTGGTTGAAATACTGGACAACTTGGGGTGGGTTTGCGATGTTTTAAACTTGCAGTTTGTCCTCATAACTCCAATATATATGCTGCACTGTTGCTTTAATGTAAGAGGAGAAAATGAAAGGGAGAGAAAATCAATACATTTGCCCTGGCCTTAATAGCTGAAAACCTCCAGAGAACTTTATAGTCTGCTAGTCCATATGTTCATTGGCTTCATCCTCTCTCTCTCTCTCTCTCTCTCGCTCTCTCTCGCTCTCTCTCTCTCTCTCTCTCTCTCTCTCTGTCTCACCGTCTCTGTCTCTCTCTCTCTCTCTCTCT
>JAOUWY010000045.1:7041931-7055994 GCA_025728095.1 Prietella phreatophila | reverse complement strand
GTGAGTGATTGTGCCCTGCGATGGGTTGGCACCCAGCCAAGGGTGTCTACCAAGTCCCCTGGGATAGACTCCAGGCTCCCTGCGACCCTGTGCAGGATAAACAGTACAGAAACTGGAGGGATGGATGGATTCTGAAATATATCCATATATGAATATTTGCTTCACTTTTTAAAATGTATTTTTAAAATCTAGAAACCTTTACCACCATGTTGTAAGACAATGAAACATATATATTCTACAATCTAGTGTCTCAAAACTTTTGACTCATATTAAAAAAGTAAATAAATAAATACATATTCTGGTCAATTGGGATTTGCATCCTGAAGATAATAAGCAAAGGAAGTAAATGAATGCCCACTACCAGCATTTGTGGGTTTAATATGGGTCTGGTGATTGGATTAATTTTTATTCATGGCTTCTACACTTTAACAACTTTTTCCACAAGAGAAAATGCATTTTAGGAATCAAGTGAAATAAATATACCCCCAATTTAATTGTAAGAACTGAGTTTTTTCACAATAACTGATGAAGAAACAATTTCATGCCTCAGTGGGCATTATGGTAAAGCAGCGCATCATTGCTGCAGTGTCTCAATTACATTGTTATGTTAATTAACATTCAAGGCCACTACAGGTTTGACAATTTCCTGTTCCTTGCAATTTGTTGAAATGGACCATGGTCATATTCACCTTGGGAAAAAATTAAATGTGAAAGAGGAAATTACATCATGAAAGTCTGTCATGAAATAACCACTTTATTTTCTTTACTTCAGCCATAAGAATAAATCCACTGGCTGGCCTCCGCCCTTGGGCAGTTGGTCTGGACTGCAGGGAGCTACATCGTATGAATGGGATGCGACCTCTGCACATGACACCAGGGACTGCTTCATCAAGTAAGTTTATAAGACTTCAGCAACTATTACATTATTTACAGAGCTGGAAACAAACTCTGGGCTTCTAGGAACTTATGTATTTATATAGAGATCATAAACACTTATGCAATCACAGCCTTTTTTAATTATTATTATTGTAAATAATGTTGCAAACTATATTGGTCCCCCCAATACATCATTATTATTAATATTAGTATTAATAGTAGTAGTAAGTGGGGTGGCTGTGGCACAGGTGGTAGAGCAGTTGTCCACTAAACGTAGGGTTGGTGGTTTGATTCCCGGCCCTGGAGACTCCACATGCTGAAGTGTCCTTGGGCAAGCCACTGAACCCCAAGTTGCTCCCGTTGGCAAGTTAGTGCCTTGCATGGCAGCTCTGCTACCATTGGTGTGTGGGTGAATGCTTTGGATAAAAGCACTATATAATTGCGGCACTTACCATTTTAGTAATAAAATGGTAAAGTAATAGTAGTAGTAGTAGTAGTAGTAGTATAATAGTAATAGTAGTAGTAGTAGTAATACTAGTAGTAGTAATAGTACTAGTAATAGTTGTAGAAGTAGTAGTAGTAGGAGGAGTAGTAATAGTAGTAGTAATAGTAGCAGCAGTAGTAGTAGTAATAGTAGTAGTATATACCTCTGGTTTATCTGTTAAATTGTATTCTCAATTGAACACAAACTTTATTCATTGGCCTGTCATGAATGAGAGAAGGTTTTAGTAACTGCATTTATTTTTTAATCTGAATTCCCTCACATTATAAACATATTTGTTTTTCTGCACCACCATTAAACATTGCATTAATCATTGCAAAGTCCTTTTACAAGTGATCGGCATTTCACTGTTCCATTAAACACTGCTAATATTTTGGTATAATCTGGGGGTAAGAAAGGAATATCATATATTATAAATGCTAAAAGTATTCTAGGGGAAAGTGCTGAAAGGAATCAGATGCAGTTTGTTTACTTGAGTACTGCTTTTATCAAGTAATCAACAGGATTTATTGAGGAACTGCATACAAAATGTGTGAATTAATTAACATAATTAAACGTGCATTATGTTTAAGAAATTGCTTATTTAATTATGCAGAATGAATTATTCAGGAGCAGTGAAGCAAACATTAAGAAAAACTTTCCTCAAACATCTGGCACACAACTGCCTCATTATGAGCATTCTGGGAAATTATAATATTCAATTTTGTAATAGTCATAGTAATAGTCATCCTGTCACTATCAGTTTAAAAATAAAATGCATTTAAAAGTAAGGCTCATGTGTCCAAAAGAGTGCGTACATCTTCTGATCTTCTGAAAAATCAGTCTTTGGGGACTCTTAAGTGGATTTTTTTTTTTAGGTTTCATCTGTATTTGAGATTGATGATGCAATCAGCGTTTATTGTAACTATGTGCATTCACAACTGCAGTACCAGATGGAGAGTGCATTGCATTTATGGAACGTTTCACTCGTTTGCTTGTTGGCTTCTCTGTTCCATCTTGAAAAATAGAGTTCCCTATTTGTAGTAGCTGGATTTCATGGTTCATAACTTGGTAGACAGAAAATAAATGCTTTTTTTTAAATCCTTGCCAGTTACAATGCAGCTCACATTGCAGCCTACTGAAGTTTTAAGATATCCCAGTCTGCAGACATTAAAGGTGGATGCAGCGTGGACAAATGATATTTAAATAAAAGTATAGATAATATGTTGAAGTCTTGATTAAAAGTGGTAGTATCTGGCCAAAACAATTTACTTAAGTGAAAGTAAAAAAGTAGCTAGTTTTAATTTTACCAAAAGCCAAAAAAATTTTATTCCACCTGTTATAGGGTGACTGTTTTCAGCATTGACTTTTTTTATTTGTGATGTCACACTCCACAGTAGTGGTTAATGGTTCATATGAAAGTAGACTCTCAAGGCTTTAAGAATTGTATTTCTTGTATTTATTTATTTATTTATTTATATATTTATTTATTTATTTTACCTAGCCTAGTAGGTTTAAATTTTATAATTTAAATTATAATAAAAACTCTTAAATTATTATTATTTTTATTATACTAGATCCTCCCAGTTTGGTTTGTAGGGATGTTTGTATGTCACATTCTTGTCTTTCTCTCCTGCAACTGCAAATGTCTACTATCTTTCACACGTGACTTAACTATGGAAATTTCCATCTTAGCCTCAGATTAATGAGGGTTGTTCTTTTAGAATGTTTCCTCATGGTTTGTCTCAGTGGAGTTGTGTCTGCTCTTTCTGCTCACTGAGTCATGGCAGTGACTCAAAAAATATTTCCATCCCCACTGAAATAAACACTCTCTTTTCCTTTATTTTTCTCATGACTTGCCTTTCACTCTGCCTGTCTTTGTCCTCTTCTTACACTCAATCATTGATTTGTTACCAAATAGCCATTACCACAATCTGTCCTTGTTGTACGCTCGAGTCAAAGAGAATTCATTGTGCGAGAAAAGGCGAATGCATCTTTTCCACAAAAGCCCAGCTTTCAGTTATATTTTCGTTGGGCATAGTCATTTTTTGTGGTCACAAAAAAGGAAAACTGTATTGTGTATTCACAAAACTTTGATAACTTGATGTAGCTAGAATGCATTACAGTCTTTTATACAATATACATACATAGCATAACACTTTATAGTAATGTTCCTTAGTAACCTAGTAACTATGCAAGAACAAATCATGAACTAACATGGTACCTGTTTGAAATGAATTATACTTTGTTATTATTGATTATTTACAACTTTAATTATTCAGGGCACAAATAATATTAACTAGTAGTGAAGAATTAGTAGTAACACATTATTCGTAATGCACACCAGCTGAAGTTTTTGCAGTTAGATTTAGTTAGATTTCTTCAAAATAATTGTCATGTTAACATTGGAATCGGCGACAAACTCCAGTCCCCAGAACACCATTCCATCTACTGATGGTGTCCGATAGTAACTACTGCAGAAACAAATAATTCCTTCCCATATTTATGTATACGTAATGCATAATACATTATTAAGTCCAAATACAATGTATATTTTAAAAAATCTACACACTCCAAAAATAACAGATTTTGCAGTCAAATCATGACAGATCTTTTTCCACTTTTACTGTAATATGGAAACCAAATAGAAACATTTTAAGGTCATAATGTTACAAAAATGTTGACCTGCTTCTTCAGAAGACATTCCTTTGACTCTTTTTACTTGGATTTGCACTTTCGGTTATTGGGCTGAAAAGTGAAATTTATCTTCAGCTGTCTAAAAGAGACCTGCAGGATTTGTTTCGACCTCACTCTGACCGTCACTACGGTTTAAATAGGATGATAACCTTCATTCCACGTTTCCTCGAGACCTTATATAAACAAAGTCATGCCCATGACCCCGGAGGCAGAACTTCCCGCACTTTAAAAGTGGGTTGAACTTCCGGCTGGTCCTCTTTACCTTTCTCACCTCAGAGACCAGGTACAGGTAGGAAACTAATCTAATATTGTTTGTTCATAACAACTATTCACTGTTGGTGGTAATTTCTATTTTCTTTCAGAATATCCACTGGCAAAGATATAGTGATTTACTTCATTGCAAAGTTTGGTAAGTATTATTGCCCTATTGTGCCATATATCACAGTTCGCAGTTGGTAGGATTTGGTACAGAACTGCTAAATACATTTGTATACTGGTGTGGTCCATTTTCCCTGGACTAATTTTACCCTTTGCTACTGTTCACAGTTAGTGGGGTTTGATGTAGGCTTGCTAGGTATGTTCGCTTACTGATACAGGCCAGTTTGTTGTTTTCACAGTCAGTGGGCTTCTTTGTGTGGACATCATGGCTTCTCCATGTTGCCGGTTTTGCCAATCAGTGATAGATCCTCATGATGGACATTGAGAATGCCCCTTATGCCTGGGGATTGCTCACTTCATAATTCCTGCAGTGCAGCTTGTGACCTGAGGAGTGACTAAACTGCAATACCAGGGTTCACAGCTCTATGCCTGAGCATGGTAAGAAGAGAATGAGATCTCTAGACAGGACTGGTAAGCGAGGAGATAAGCGATCTCACAAGCACTGACATGATCATCTTCATGAAACCACTCACAGGTCAAACCATGGGAGCATGCATGAAGTGGCTACGTGTCCAACTCCTACTCCACCAGCAAAAGGGGGTAGTGCAGATGTGCAAATTCAGATACTGAATGCTCTGCAGAACTTATCACAGAGGATGCACAGATTTGATGCTCACCATTCCTCCTCCTCCTCATCCCTGCCCCCTAGCCATGAATGTGCTCTTCCACTGGTGCCTCAGCACCATCTTGGAGAAGATGACACAGATGCAGTTGATGTGTTATGTCTTTTTGCTCCCCACTTGCTGTTTGATAATAAACAGCAATCAGAAAGGGAGTGCCATCGGGAGATTCCCATTCAGGTTGTGGATGAGGACTCGACAAATGTGGAAGAATTTTATGCAAATACTCTTGTTAATAGAGTACCTAGTTCAGCCAAGATTGTTGGTTTTCAACCACTCTGAACCAGTTCCTATGGGAAGTGTCTGCGAGGGCATTCTCAGACTAATTCCCCACCTTCTATTCTGGTGTCAGATGATTACACTTCCATGCTGAGATCAACATGGAAGAATCCATGGCAAAAGCCCCAATTTAATGCAGGCTGTAGATGATTAGCTATTGCTTGTTACCCAGTAGAAACCGGTCTTGGGGATGTGCCATTGGTAGAGCAGTCAGTAGCATAATGGACAGCCCTAGGGCCAGTCCATGTATATGTTAATCCTTGCTGTCCTGGTAAGGAATGTGCTAAAATCGATCTAATGCTCTTTAAATGCTGCCGCACATGCGGCTCATATGGGAAATGCTTTGGCTATCCTCCTGGAAGCCTTGCGGAAAACAATGGGCACAGAGGATCAAGATTCCAAAACGCTTATTGATTCAGCTTTTGTGGCTCACTCACAGCTGACAGGTGATATAGGGGATAGTATGTCATCAGCTATCTTATGTTGCAGGCAAATATGGCTGGGGCTGACTTTTTTGCCTGATGCCATTAGAAATGAACTGATGAATTTGCCAGTAATGCCTGGTCAAGTCTTTCATCCGGATTCTCGGGATGTGCTGGATAGGGCTGAGCGGTCAACAGGCTTGTCGTAAACCACCTAGGCCTTCAGACGAAAGTCTAGAGTATCTCACAGGCTGCAGCATTCTAAATGGTGTAAGCATGCGAGTGATGGCCCTGCTGGTGTTCAGGACCAGAGTTTTTGTACCCACAGTTAGAATCCCACCACATATTCACAGAGGAAACCTCAGTCCCGAGAGGGAGGTCAACAGAGGAACTCCGGCAGGGGTGCAGGCCATAGTGATGGTCCTGCATAGGGGTCAGGGGCAGGTCTTCGATTGCTCCTCGCAACTTTCTCAGGCCAGGTAGAAGGAAGTTAACCCACCCCCCTCTGAATGACAAGTGTCAAGAACACAATACTGGAGGCTGTATTGATAGATGTGCCTCCCAGTGCACAACAAACTGGGTTTTACTTAACTTACTTCATAGTTCCAAAAAAAGATGGAGGTCATCAGCCGATTCACAACCTTAGGTGTCTCAACCAATACCAAAAGGTACTCCCATTCCAAATGATTTACACAAAGACAGTAATGCAGTCCATAAATCACAGGAGAGTTGTTTACATTAATCAACTTGAAAAATGTACACATCCCTATTTGTCCAGAACACAGGCCTTTTCTTCACTTTGCTTTCCAAGGCCAAGTTTTCCAATTTCAGGTTCTACCATTCTGCCTGTCCCTGGTATCAAGGCTCTTTACTCGGATGGTCTTGGTGGCCTTAGCCCCCCTTTGCTTACTGGGTATCAAAATCCTGCCATATCTGGAAGATTGGTTAATCTGTGCCCCTTCTCGAGATCAAGTGATACTAAACACAGAGAAGGTACTGGCCCATGTTCAATCCCTGGGTTTAACAGTGAACTGGAAGAAGAGCTGTCCTCAGCCTTGACAACAGGTAATATTTCTTATAACTCCACTTCGATTCTATGACAATGAATGCACCTCCCACTCCTCAGAGGGTAGACAACTTGGAGAAGGCATTAAGAACCTTTCAGCTAGGGAAACTGGTGATGGCTCACAGGGTTCATAAACTGCTGGGATCGATGAAAGCAGCATCAGTTGTGATTCCTTTGTACTGCTGAAGGCACGTCCCGTATAGCGTTGGTTCAATTAGTTTCATCTCCACCCAAAAAAGAACAAAGGGGTGAAGTTGCAGGTGACACAGTCCTGTAAATGGGCCCTGATCCCCTGGAGAGACAGGGTCTTCTTTTTGAGAGGAACCCCACTGGGAAATCTTCCTCACAAAGAACAGTGATCACATCAGATGCATCACTTATTAGTTAGGGAGCAATCTGTGAAGGCAGGTCAATAAGGGACACATGAAAACCCCCTTGGTTATCAGAACATATAAATTTACTGGAACTGAGGGCCATGCATCTTGGCCTTAAGGGACTGTTAACATTCATACACCACAAGCATATACTGGTGAGAATGTAGTGTACCATATAAATCGCCATGGAGGAACAAGGATGTTATGCTGTCTCCTGGTGGTAAAAGGACTACTAACATCACCATGGCCTCTATTGACCTCTCTGAGAGCCATTCACACCCCAGATGGGGCAAACAGAGCATCCAACATTTTGTCCAGGACAGGGCCTCGCCCAGGAGGTCGGTAGTTACACCTGGAGGTAGTGGCCCAAATTTGGCCCAATACAGGGTAACCCAGTTCAATCTCTTTGAATCCAGGGAAGCAACTCATTGTCAGGAGTGGTACTCCCTCATGGTACAGAGGGGCAGCGTAGGCCCAGATGCTCTGTCACAATGGCTAACAGGGAAGTTGTATGCTTTTCCCCCTTTTCTTCTGATTCTTCAAGTACCAAGGTCAGGGAGGGTCATTACACAGTCATCACAAGCAGATCTTCTGTCACAAGCAGTTGGACAGATTCGGCATCCAAACCTAACTTCCCTGCGATTATGGGTTGGCCTCTGAAGAGTATGTCTCTCAGCAGTTAGATGAAACTGTTATATACTCACTATGGTTGAGAATCTTTTCAGACTGGTGTTTGGGTGTAAAAGTTGACCCAGTAGTCTGTCCTGTACTGCTTGTTCTTCACTTCCTGCAGTCTCAATTGGATCAGGGCAAAGCAGCAGGTATAATTTAAGTTTATGTCTCAACTATCTCAGCATTTCATGAGGGGGCGAATGACTGTCCATTTGGTCGACCTCCCTTAGTGTGTCAGTTCCTGAAGGGAACTCATTGCTTGTGTCCAAGCTGTGCCTTCGGCCACCAATCTCAAACTTACCTCTCATTTTTAACTCCCTCACTGGACCTCCCTATGAGCCAATGAAGCAGATTTTAAATCTTCACCATTCAAGACAGCCTTTCTATTGGCTCTCTGTTCTGCTAGACAAGTAGGAGAACTGTGCACTCTCTCTGTCAAGGAAGATTGTTTAACCTCTGGGATGTCACTTTAGCCCAATCCTGCTTTTTTCCAAAAGTGCTTAATCCCCAGTTTATAAATCAAGTGATGGAGGTGGTTCAATTTCAACCCTCTTCCTCCTCACCTCACATGAAGAGCACGAGGTGTTACTCAATCTATGCCCAGTTAGGGCATTACATACCTATTTAACTCATACTCAACCTTTAAGGAAGTCTCATTCTCAGCTTTTATGTCTGCTATGGAAAATCCAGATTAGAGTTACAGCTCTCCAAGCAGAATTCATCACATAGGTTGATTGATGTCATCTCCCGTGTGTATGCAGGAAAAGGGTTTCCAATTCCTACAAGAATATGAGCCTACTCACCCAAAAATTTAGGCACTCCATGGGCTGCACTGAAAGGAGTTCCTGTGGGATATAGTTGTTCTGCCGCATCATGGTCATTTTACAGAGTTGACTTGACCTGTGCAACGCCTGTGAGCAATGTAGTTCTGATGTCTGTTGCCCAGCAAGGTTCTGATCATGTAGATAATTCAGTTCCTTGTGAGCCTTTTGATATGAGTCGTCCTATTTGGACCGTAGGGATGGTCAGAGTGAGGTTGAAAAAGATTGTAAGTTATGAATGTAACTATGACTCTGTGAGCTTGAACTATAACCATCACAATCCTTGTAGCTCGGAACACTGGGGCATTCAAGGTAAGAGGAAATTCAACCCACTGTTATAGTGCGGAAAGTTCCGCCTCCGGGGTCATGGACATGACTTTGATTACATAAGGTCTCGAGGACAGGTGGGACGAAGGTTATCATCCTATTTAGAACCGTAGTGACAGCCATCCTTTGGTCTTGCAGATCCATAGTTGAATTCATAAATTACGTTTTGTGCTATGAAATAATTGTATTTTAAGATATACATGATTCCCTCTATCCCTCTATTGATTGAAGCCTTAGTCATTGCTGATAAGAAGCAGCCTCATAGCATACTGCTCTTTGGTTGATTAGCTGTCTTGTTTCGGACCTAATGTACCTTTTAGAATTATGCCCAAAAGGTTCTACCTTGGTCTCATCAGACTGTAATCCAGTTTGACAAATGTATTGGCAACATTTGAACTAACCTAGATGTATTTTTTTCTGTGAGAAAGGTTTTTCTGTGCTTCCATCTAGCCACCTTACCCCATAGCCCAGTCACGTGAAGAATACGAGAGGTTGCTATCAAAAGTAGGGAGTGATCAGTACTCAGTACCAGATATTCCTGTTGCTCCTTTAATTGTGCTGTAGGCCTTTCTGAAGCCTTCTTGATAATTTTCTTCTTGTCCTCTCATCTATTTTGGAAGGACATCCTGTGTCACTGTGGTGCCCCATTTTCTCCATTTGTTGGTGATGGCCTTCACAGTGTTCCATGGTACATATAATGTTTTGAAAATTAATTTGTACCCCTCTCCTGCTTGCTACATTTCGACTATGAAATCCTGTACATGCTATGTAAGCTCTTTGTTGACCATGGCTTCAACAATGAGATGAAACCAAGATGATGTCAATAAACTCCTATAGAAACTGCTGATCTTTATTTTTGGATTAATCAGAATAATATCACTGATGACAGCTGTATGATAATTGTTTTTGAACATAAGCTTGAATGTGGTTAATTCTGAGCAGTCACATGCCCCGTTATAGAAGGGTGCAATTGTAAGTTTTTTCTTTTCTTTTTCTTTCCCCAAAATAGTTCTATTTGTTTTTCACTTGAATGTATTGGTTGCTATATCACAATAAAGGTTGAAAAAATAACTGACATGGTTTATATTGGTTTCATTCATCACAAAAACCTGCATTTTTAACAGGCATGTGAAGACATTTTATATCCAGGGTATTTATGGTGTATTTGTGAAACAGCTCAAACTTATACTCAGTGATTGGGTAATGGTGGGCCAAAGGAGTATTACTAGTTTATTATTGGGTAATATTAAATTTTTCCCTGGTCTACATGTGCATAGTGATGTCAGCATAATTTGAGGTTTTTTTGAGGTACAAAAACAGAAAAAAACAAGAAAAATTACTCTTTTGATTCCAAGTTTTCTTTAAAGAAAATGTCTAGCATGACATAATGGACAGATGTTGCTGGCTTATGCAGACTCCTACACACATTATGTAGATTATGCTGACTCCGACACACAGTCTGTAATTTAGCTCCTTACTAAAAGCAACATAATCCCACAATCTATCCTCTCCTTCCTGATTTATTCATTTAAACACTTTAATGCACACGCTCCTCCAGTATTTACACTGAGGTTCTGTCCCAAACACTATTTCATGAATAGTTATCATGTGTACCAAAACTTCAGTTTCTAGTAAAGTTTAGTGTATCAGTCCTACACACTAGAACTCTTAGAACTCGTTTGAACAAGACTTCCTAATAGGGCTGTGTTCACTGTTGTTAATATACATCCATACAAGTGATCCATATTCAGAGACAGCTTATGCAGGTGCTTATCGTAAATTTTTGAATGCCTCACTGAGGTTATTAAAATAACCTCAAGTTGTTTGTGCATTTGAAGGTGTCTGAATATTCGTTTGTAGAACTCTTGGGACTGGAGTTTTTCAGGTGCTGGTAGATCACTGCCTTCAATTTAGGTACTTGCCTTTAAGCCAGAAAAAAAAATCATTGGATAAAAAACATTTAACGAAGAAGCATATTGCATTTTTTTTTCCTTTCCTGTCAAAGCAGGAGAATTTTAAACATACAGATTGATTATGATAATATACAAATGAGAAGAATGCCAAAGATTTAACTCAACATCTAATAGTGATTTAATATACTGTGAATGTATAATGGTTGATTGTTATGAACAGGGTGTGCAAACGTTCCTTGCTATGATAATGTTCCACTCACATGTATTGGTTGTCAGATTATAATATAGCACTCTAGTTCATTTCACAATGAATGAGAAACAGAGTGATATTTTGTATTGACATAAGGGTGCAAATGCGGTATCTGCTGTTACAGCTGAGTTTTGTGAAAAGATTTTTATTTAGTGTGTTCACATAGGACATTTAATGTCACACGAGACATACTGTAACTGAATCCATGAAATCATCTTTTTTGAGTGCAGTGTATGTGCATTATGGTAGTTCGAGTTTTAAGATGAATGATTAATGCGATGTGCCTGTGTGTTGTTTAATTTGTGCTCTTCTCTAAAGAGTAATCATGCCTCATCTGCTATGGTTACAGCTCACTTAAGTAAGTCCTGATGGACTTCTAATTTTATTGTACGAATCAATGCCATATCAAATTCTTGATATAATTATTGTCTCAAATTAAGATGCAGTCTTCTAGGCATGCATCAAAAAAATAATTATAATCTGTGGCCTCTACAGGGATAATTGATAGGCTTCATAATGATATATCTGTACATTGAACATTGCCCTTTTCCAATTTTATGAGTGTATTTACACCCCAAAAACATTCCATTTGCATTCCTTTTGAGTCTTAAATCACACCCTATTAATGCTTGTAACAATGACTTCTATTGGACCCTTTCAGAAAATACTTTCTTGGATTGTGCTTAAATATAATAACTATCATAAATCCCAGGATAAAATTACATTTCTTCATTTTCGATTCAGAAGCCATTCAGCATGTCCACTTTGCATTTCCTCTTTATCAACTAATGATAAATGAGTGTAACTTGCTGTTAGGCCTTCTTCCTACATGCCACAGCAGTTGGTGACTTCAATGTGGATATCTGGTTCTAGGGAATTCCCCAACAACATTTTTCAATTCTTTTCATTTATTTTTAAACAAACAACAGTGCCAGTGAAAACAGGACAGTAGCTTATTTCAGCATTATCGTATTGTATTAATAAGAAGGTATGTTGTACTGACTTTCATAATGGCATGAGAAGCAGTCCTTAAAATATGTGGCAACATTTTACAACAAGCTCTCCTGAGCTCTAACACCAGCCAATCTCCCGAAAAATGGCATCATTCTAAGCAGCATGTCTAACAATTTCAGTTGAAATTACTGCCTTGAAATCTCCATGTGGTTTTTGTTTGATGTTTATAGAACACATGAAAACTGAGATATAGTAAGGTCAGGTTAAAAAATAAATAAATCTTATGCTTGTTCTGGTAGCCAAACTGGCACAAGACAGTTGTTGCTTCCACTGGAATATATATATATATATATGATGTTTCTGATTGGCCAGGTTTATTCTGTAAACAAATGGGAAAAATAATTACACGTTCTAAATCCAATTTTCTGTTGGGTTTTTGGTCCAGTATATTGATATAATATACTTTAAGGAAGAAAAAAAAGGTCATATTGGCTAGGTTGTGCTGAGGAAAAAGGTTTTTTTTGTCAAGGTTTTAAATATAGGCTAAATCAAAAGCATACAAAAAAGGTTAAAGAATATACCAGGAGGAAAATTGAAGCAAAATCTATTCATGCAAAAAGTATATTGTCAATGCAAAGGTTATTATTACAGCATGTTAGCTTATACGGTATGTTTGGAAATTCCAAAAATATATACTGCAGATATAAATACTGGTGTTTTATATAATTTCTCATTTCAGCACGTACAGATGATAATGCACACAAACCTGATTTATGATTGATGTAGTGACTGAATAACATATGTATGAATACAAAATGTATGAATGGTCAAAAGGTCAAAAACTAACTCAACAGCTAACTTCTGTCTTAAAAATCAAACAGTGATTCAATAAAAAAAATACATAGAATTTGCTGAGTGCTGGTTTATAATTCAAACTAAATAACAAAAACAAACACTTTTTATATTGTAGTTTTTTTCTCCCCTATTAAATGAGGAATAAGTAAAGTCTCTACACCACATAACCACCTAAGACATGATCTCTCATGGCACGGGCAGTTGCGTGGTCCAGTTTATGTAGCAATTTACTTTCTAATATGTATAAAGTTTATTTTACTAAAGGGATGTTTACCAAGGAAGATATACATCAAATGAAATGTTCTGAAACTTATGGCTCAGCAGTTCAAAGCTGTGAGGTTATTTTTCAAAGTAATACAGAATATATTTCATGGGATGAATTTGACCTTCAAGAGAATGATAGACGCTCATATAATGATAGACTCTCATATTTCACTCACAGCTTTTCAACACTGCACAAATGATGATATATTTTGGTCCAATAAACTTACTTCAGATCTTAGTAGACCACTAGAGCCTCCTGGGACTAGAACAACTTCTACTAAAAAATGTCCAATCTCTGTAGCCTTTTTAGATTTTCTCATTTGCAGTGATGTGTATTGTATAAGCGAGAGGGAAATAGATAAGTGAGAAAAGAGATTAGCAAAGAACTAATGTCTTATTTATGGAAGCCTTTCCTGTTCCTACACAAGAGAATAAGTTAATAACTAAAGTAGTATTACCTTCCCCTGGCTCAGAGAGAAATTGAGAGAATATTCCCTGCAGCAGGTGGCTCACGTGCTTCTGGAAATGACTCGTTCCAGAGCAGCCTGAGCTCATATGCTTCCATAACAGAGCAATCTGGCACCCTGTTATTCCCAAATCTCCCATTCAGTTTATTTCAGCTTGATTAAAGTTAATGTTTCTGTCTTCTGCCACTGTTTACATTGTGCTTAAGATTAACAAATTAAGAGAGAGAGAGAGAGAGAGAGAGAGGGAGGGAGAGAGAGAGGGGGGGGGGGAGAGAGGGGAAGAGAGA
>JAOUWY010000045.1:6948493-6959699 GCA_025728095.1 Prietella phreatophila | reverse complement strand
GCAAAAATACACCGTACCAAGTTGCAGGCCAATGTCATCTCCACGGCTTCCAAGTGTCCATAGGCTGTCCATATGGGGCCATCGTCAGTAACAGTGACTGGCCTCCAAGCAGGGCACCAGGATGGTCCAGGCCGGCCCAGAGAGCAGAACAGTTCTAGCCCACTGCTATCCCAGGAGCAACATGTGTAGAGCATTGGTATCATCCAAAGGCTTCGCAGGTGTTCGTGTCATCTGGAATCTTCATAGAGGCTGGTTCTGAACTGGAGCTGGCACATGTGCTGATTCCTGAGGTAGGAGCAGGAAACAAATGGAGAAGCATTACCATGGCTGCTCTTCAATGAATTCCAGGCAGAGATAACCATGTGCAAATGTTATCGTTTTATCAGAGATGACCGCAAACAAGGATACGAGATGCGTTATGTGAATGCTAGGTTAAAGAAATGTTTCCCCTCCTGTTTTATTGGGGAGAAATAAACAGCCTTTTTAGCATATTTTTAAGCAAATTGCATAGAGAGCAGGTGTGGACATACCGTCTCCTCTGAAAGTATTGGAACGGCAAGGCCAGTTCTTTTGATTTTGCTGTACACTGAAGATATTTGAAGATGAATATGGGACCGAAGATCAGAATCTTCAGCTTTCATTTCCTGATCACAATCCGGAATGTCTTCAGGATGAGACTGTAATTTAATCCAATAATTTAATCCAAATGAACTTGGATATTGTGTTGGTGTAATATTGAGTAAGGGCACTACGGGAAAACAGTGCAATACAGTATCGCACAAGCCTCATGACACACACCAAAGGCAGGAAGTACAGCAGTGTAACTGCATCAACACAGCCATGGTCAAGGCAACTGAAGAGGCAGGTGAGATTTCTAAACCTGTACTTCCGGATATGCGTATGATGTACCGCTCTTTCCCTCGTGCTGTGCTGTGGTAGTAGAAATGCTGGTAGAGAAGGTGGGTTCAAATATCTCAATTTGACCTGTGACATTTTGTGCTAGCTGAGAAAAGTCTGTGTAATGCTGCTTGATATATAAATAACCTGTTTATACTAGGATCCCTTACAGTTACATGTGTTTTACAGTGTGACCACTCATGAGGAAATCATTATATTCCTGACAAAAATATATTTGATTGTCAGGAGTATATTGCACCAAATATGGAGTAGGTGAAGTTGGGCCAAGTTACAACTGAATCTTGGTGTTTCAGTTGGCAACATGCTGGCCTTCTTCTCAAACTCAGCTATCAGAGATACTGCGTTCTACTGGAGCAACTGGCTGGTGTTTTTATACCCATTGTGTTAAATAATATTTTAAGGGGGGGTGGGGGGCAACGCCTGGCAACAAACCCATATAAAATATGTAGCATTAGTCATGTAATCATTAAGGACACTTGATGCAGGCAGTAAGGACATTTGCCTAAGGCATCATCTTGGCAGGTGTGGTAGATTATATAGCCACCCTTCCACTGCCTCACCCTGTTCTTCAGAAAATAAGTTACATATTGTGAGTTACGTCATCAGCAACATTACATGTTACTAATTTCATTCATTTGTAATAAAGTGTGTTTTTAAATAAAGCTCAGTTTTTGTATTCTTGGCATCCCATCCGGTGCGAATTCTCCCGTCTTGTGCCTGGTATTCCCGGGATAGGCTCCGGATCTACCATGACGCTGCTGGGGATAAAGCGCTTACTAAAGATGGGTGAATTGACTTATATTTTAGTTTAAAACATAGGAGAATAATATGGTGGATTCCCCCCCCCTCCGTTATTACTGTAAATTGTTGAATATAGTTGTAACAATACCATAAACATATCTTGCGATACTGTACCAGCTGAAGTATCATGACACCATGCAGTATTGTCAATTCATAACTCTTCAATAAAGCGAACCAAATTTGCAGAAATGCGTCTATAAATGAAAACGGACAAACCGAATTTTCCTCTGAACGTTTTATTGAGCATGAACGAGAATGAATAACTGGCTGTTTCATGGAAAACTCAACTCGAGAACAATCATGCAACTAATTCAGTGTGCTGCATATTTCATCTGTTGTTCCCTAGAGCAATGAGATCAAGCAAATGGAAATTGTCCTCTGACAACTAAGAATGAACACATCATTTAAGAATCAATAACTGAATTTAGAAAGTATCTCCAAAAAAATTTATACAACTGAGAAAGTTGGCAAACACGGCTAACTTTAGTATTTACACACTGCAGTTAGCGTAACCTTAGCTAGCTTACTAGAAAACACTGATAATTTTAATATTTACACACCGCAGTTAGCGCAACATCAGCTCGCTTACTAGCAAACACTGCTAACTTTAGTATTTACACACAGCGGTTAGCGTAACATTAGCTCGCTTACTAGCAAACAGGAAATCTTTGAAGTACTTATGGTACTACCGTTTTCACGATACTACTGTTTAAAAAAAAAATAGTGGCATCAGCTGTGTTTTGAAGCTTTAGTATTGCGATACTACCGTAGTACCACGATATACCCTAGTGTTTAGTAGGGCTGCAACTAGGATACAAAAAGCTCATTTTAATGATTCAATAAAAGAAAAACAGCAGGTGGTGAATTTTTTTTCACATTTTAAAGCTGCAGTTTGTAATTTGTTAAGCCTTCTTGAGCCTGCAAGGTGAATTGTACTTAAACTGAAACATTGGCAAACCAACACTGTGCTTCTTTGAAAGAATTGATAGATTCCTTGTATGCTGGTGTTGCGGATCACAGTTTTTCTAGAAAATCTTTAAAAATAATAATTACAAACTGCACCTTTAATGTTCCAGTGTTGATATTTTTTAAATGATTTTTCTACTGGGACTTTTTTGATCTGGCACCTCGGTAATGAGAATACATGCGTTATTGGGATTTTCTGTCACCAGGCCCACTACCTTAGGGCCAAGGCGCTTTGCTGTGCTGGCCGCAGAGAAGAGGCATTGCAGGAGTATTTTATTTGTGTAGCACTCAAGCCAGACTGGACATCTGTAAAATCAGAGGCGCAGAAGGTAATCTTCTACCTCCTTTATCATATTTCCCTCACAGTGCTTTATTTTTATTTTTTTTAAAATTAATGTTAAACTTGCATACATTTACATAAGCAGAAATAGCAGGTTGCTCGAAGATCAGTATTTCCTCTCAGTGAATACGTGGGAATGGAAATCAGCGTGCCTTGAGTTCTTACCAAGTCGAACGGCCTTGGGTGATGAGGCACTTTGTTTTACATAGGTTTCAATGTTCCCAATTTTCTGCCTCTGTCTTCCTCTGCAGATCCTGAGTGAGATGTTTTCGTCCATTTTTCAGAATGACGGTCTGGTCACACGCCTCCATCCGCTTCAAACCTCCAGCTCATCCCCTCGCATCAAACCTTCATCACTCCTCAGCTCTCTTCACTTTCCTCTGACGAGGGACGGAGCCAGAGCCGGCTGCTCCAAAGTTCGTACACACACGTACACACACACACACATATATCTATATCTATATATATATATATATATACATATAATATTTTATATATTTGTCAACTCCTCTTCGTTTAAATCTTTCAACGGTGTACAGGCCCTTTAATTCAGCATGAGCAGCCCTGCAAAAAAAAAAAAAGTATACTCAACGCCGAACCTCCCGCTTCACTGCTGCTCACTTCTGGTGTAAAATTTTAGCAGTGCAGAGATTACAAACTGCGGTTTTGTCATCATTCCACATGGGACATCATTACACACAGCACAAAATTTACGTGTTTTCCCCACACTCTTTTGATTGACAGGATATAATCCGCCCTGATCATTGGATGTTTTTACACTATCGGCCAATAGCAGGGAAAAATTGCCTTTATCGGCCGATACATCAGAGCATCTCTAGGGTTTTTTATTTTTTTTAAACATCCATTTATGTTGAGCGTCTACTATAAAAGCCCTTGCGTAAGTCGTTACTATGGAAAACAACAGCGTATTACAACGAATTGAGAATTCAACAATGCATTGAAGTGTGTCAGGTTTCAAAGAAGTTCCTTTCACACCAGTAGCGAAAGTGCTTATATAGTTTGTTATGGTATGATTTATTAATAACGGGATGCACACGTTTGTACTGAAATGCATCTGCGTGTTGCTCTCTATATTCGGTCTCAATGTCTGGCCTTTTTAATTAAGCTGTCACACCACTGAATGTTTAGTCCCATAGAGATGATCAAGTTTAAAAACCTCCTCAGCATTGTGGTGTTTAACTGGTTTAAATCTGTTTACACCTCACAGGACCCTGCGCTCAGTAATAATAAAGCTTGCAATGGTTCAAGTTCCTTGTCCTTAAATCAGCCCGAGCACAGCATAGAAGAATCCAAAAGCCTGGCAGTTGTGCTTTCCTCGCTCCCTGTAGTTCCTGGTGTTAAGAGAAAATGCTTGGGTGATGCCAGTGCCTTTGTGCCTCCCAGCAAGATTCTCAAAGCAGGTATGTGTTCAAATTACAGCTGTGGCATTTACTAAATGTGCGACTGTGAAATTGTTGCTCTGCAGTCTCTGTGTTCTGAACATGGACCAGAGGGTGTCAGAATGTACTGTTCTTGTACTGTACAACGTTTTAAACAAAACAGGTCATTGTCAATCTCTGGTGACTCAATCTCTTGTTTGTTTATTTATTTATTTTAAACCTTAACTGTCTGTTCCTTCATTCATGCACATAGTTTCGTTTGTCTGTTTGTTTAACCAGAGGAGCACGTGTACTCCTGCTCGTTCATTCATTTATCCAATCAACCAATCATGTTGCAGAAGTGCAGTGCGTAAAATCCTACAGATATGGGTCAGGGTTTAATGGGCAAAGGGAGATTGTGAGATTGTTTCCGTGAGATTGTGAGATTGCTTTTCTGCTCAGCGCGGTTGTAAAGGGCGGTTATTCAAGTGATTAACTCCAACCAGTCTGGATGTTTTTTTCGCATCATTCTATCATTCAGCCTGGTGCGATTTTTATAACCAGACCCGATCTAGTCTATGCTTTCTCAATCAATCTGTCCCCCCCTCCCCCTTCCATTCATACGCTTTTAACCTATCAATCATATACCCTGGTCTTTCTCTCCATCTCTCTCAGATCCACCCAGCTCCTCATGCACGCCTCCTGTCCAGTGCGGGGCGAGGACAGTACCGCCTCATCTCTTGGACAGCGCAGACATGGAGTGTTCACTGTGCATGAGGTAAACTAGACATTTGGACACACCTACTTGTATGGTGGTGTTTAAAAAAATAAATAAATAAATAAATCACTATTTATTTATTTATTTTTCAAGTCTTCGTCTCCAAGGTGTTTAATCAGAACAATGTTTTAGTATTCACACTAATCGAATGCGGTTACCGTGGTAACGTGACATTAGGATTCAATTAAGAAGGTGTTAAAGCAGATTTAATAAAGGGATCGTGTGTGTGTGTTCGTGTGTATCTATGTACATGTGTCTTTGTGTCTGTCTTGGTGTCCATTTTTGCCTGTGTTTCAGTGTGTCTTTTGCGTGTGTGTATGTGTGTGTGTGTGTGTGTGTGTTACATGTATAACTGTTGCATTTTAAACACAGGGAAATGGGAACAGTGTGTCCCTGAGACTCCATTATTAATAATGATAACAATAATAATAATTCCTTTGATTTTATATAGCACTTTTTTCTAGGCATTCAAAGTGCTTGGGCATTAAAGAGTGCTGATGTTTGCTGATCATCAGTAGCGTCATTATATACACTGAGAAATGAACTCAACTTTCAGTGGACAAGCCTGCAAATGCCTTTAGTAAAGCGTTTCTACATTTCTAATGATCACTTCGACCATATTCAGCTTTTCTGTTTCTGTTCCACACAAACACTGACATTTAGTTTCTGTGGGTCCGGCTTCTGTGTTACTGGAAAAGGAAAGAGGTAGGCTTATTAGCGTACAGTTCACGTCACGGTCAGTAGATAGCTTTTATAAAAAAAAAAAAATTACAGATTGCTGCTCTAAGAGA
This sequence comes from Prietella phreatophila, assembly GCA_025728095.1. Taxonomy (NCBI): domain Eukaryota; kingdom Metazoa; phylum Chordata; class Actinopteri; order Siluriformes; family Ictaluridae; genus Prietella; species Prietella phreatophila. The sequence goes on along the minus strand of JAOUWY010000045.1, from coordinate 6,953,726 downwards.
ATGCAAATTTCGTTGAGAGGTCTCTGGGAGAAAACGGTTTCCAGTAGAGAATCACGACGACATTATCCGATCGTGGATGTCCGTCAGTTCGTGTCTGTGGAAGAGGACTGCTTTACGAGTAGCCGCTGGGTGGGAAATTCGGGGGGGGGGCACAAAAAACGATCAACTTCGTAACTCCACCTCAGCTTTACTGCCCTGAAAGGAGAACATTTCTATGGTTCTGGAAAAGTTTGCATGGGAATATGTGCTACGTAGATACAGCATCATAGTTTTGGTAATGGTGCTCAGAATATTCTACGTGACCGTGCTTTTTGAAAAGTATTTTGTAGAGCGGAATGTTCTCAGACAGCGTCCCGTGTCCTTTGAAATCTGTGCCACACGCGTGTTCTCCAGTTAATTATAGCACAAGGTACAGTTACACAACACTGGCTGAAGGTAATTAAAGGTAATCGTGTGTACTTTCTGTCTCCGGTTTACTAGGTTGTTCTACGAGCCCGTCACCACTCCCTGTGGACACACCTTCTGTCTTAAGTGTCTGGAACGCTGCCTGGATCATAACCCCAACTGTCCTCTATGCAAAGAGAACCTTTCCGAGGTAACGTTGGACTGACGCTGTACACGTGTACTCGTGGTAACGTGTTCGGTGAACAAGGAAGTTGGCTCGAAAGTACAATAGGTGAAAGACGGAGATCTTATCGCCCAATAAGTTCGGTCTGTTTTCAATTCCTCCCCACACCGTCCAGCTAAAGAACGCCTATAAGTCAAGATTTTGTCTCCCTTCCATACCCATGTGTGCTGTTTTATTAGTTACACGACTTACAAGTCATTGGTGTATACAATTTAATAAATAAAGGCCTACAGTTGCAATTTAAGACGCGTCAATATATATAATTTATTTATTTTGGTCTTCAGAATAATTAATTGTACTGAACAAGACATGTGCACTCTATTGTAATGGTGGATTGCAATGTACTCCTAAATAAAGGTGAAATGTGGTTGGGTCTTTCTGTGACCTGTGGAAGATGTGTTAGTAAGTTTCTTGACTATTTAAAAAATTAAATCTGCATATTGGTCCTTGTGGAACACCATATCGAATATGTTGACATGTTGCCAGTTTAAAGTGCCTTGAAACGGACAGGGTTATTCGACGTGTTGACGTAATATCCAGTGAAACAGGAAGTCGGGGTAGGATGTATCGTGTGACCTCGCCCCCTTTTAAAATAGCCAATAGCATTTAGCTTACCTCACAGCCCGGGCTAAGTCGTACTGGGCAGTTAGTAGCATGGATGTTTATCACGTCGGGGGTGGGACGATTCGATTCAGATTCTCGAGAGCGTTTGATTGGACAGAAAGTCTGAGAAGCTAAGGTGCAGAATGTCGTCGTCAAAATTATCGATCCGTATCAGTGTTCGAGACGGTAAATTTTGAACGCGTATATTTTCTAGATAACCTTAAGGCAAACATATTCGTACTGAAAGCAACAAAGTCCCCGTGAAATCAAAATTGAAACTTTAAGTCGGCTTCTAAGTTTTGAAATTTCGGTAGTGTACTCTTTTTGTATAAAACGTGATGCAGACTTCATCTTTGTCACAGATACGATCTAGTGATTTAAAGTGCGTGTTGATGTCTGCTTTAAAGTTAAAATCGAAACTTCAAAAGTTTCTCACCTTTCAATCAGTTGACCTAAATGTTGAGCTTGCTTTGGTTGAAATTGCAGTTTCTGGCCACTAGAGGGTACAAAAAGAGCTTCCTGATGGAGGAGGTACTCCTGCGCTACCTGCAGGAGGAGCTGGAAGAGAGAAGGAAAGTGCATGAAGAAGAAATGAAAGAACTGTCCAAGTGAGTTTATAGTTCCTTATTCTGGAACATTCTTCTAACACGTTATAGACGTCCACGTGTAGGCAGCAAGAAGGTCCTTGCCTGCCCTATACATGGTTTTTATTTATTTATTTTAGTTAACCTTCTCATCAATAATATTACGGTTATATAGCCCGATAAAACAACTCGGCCATCTTTGTTTTGCCAGTGTAGTCTGTTTTTAGCCTATTAAACTGAGCTCACCTCCAATAAAAGCTACATGTGACCTATAAAAAACATTCCTGTCTGTAGTACTTAGTGTGTAGTGCTACAATCCTTTATGTTGTCAAATGTTTCCAGTTTGAACCAGGAAGTTCCTATCTTCATCTGCACCATGGCATTTCCCACAATCCCCTGCCCGCTGCACGTATTCGAGCCACGCTACAGGCTGATGATTCGCAGGGCCATGGAGACCGGAACCAAGCAGTTTGGCATGTGTATTTCTGACCAGCTGAAAGGGCAAGTGGCATCCAAGACGACAATTTATAACCGTTTGTCGCTTCCAGCGTACGAGCATGCAGGATTGGCACGAAGCACGTGACCGGTAAAGTCTGGCTGTGTTTGATTCGTCAGGTTTGCCGATCACGGCTGCATGCTGGAGGTGAGAGACGTGAAGTTCTTCCCTGACGGTCGCTCGGTGGTCGATACGATTGGCATGTCTCGCTTCAAAGTGCTCAGCCATGGCCAGAGAGACGGCTACAACACGGCCAAGATCGAATATTTGGAGGATAAGAAGGTAAAAGAAACGTAGTGGATTGTGTGTGAGAGAGAGGTACTAGAGAGCGAGTGTTTTTGAGATTCTTCGAGGTGTGTGTGAAATCACAAGTCTTCCATTCTGACGTGTGTGTGCTTGTGCATCTCAGGTGGAAGGAGAGGAATTAACCGAGCTCCTGAAGCTACACGACTCCGTGTATGATCAGGCCACAGCCTGGTTCACGTCTCTCAAAGACAACATGAAGAGCCAGATCCTGAGCCACTTCGGTCACCTGCCTGCCAAAGACCCCGACCCACAGGTGAAACACTTCATTCCAATAATCGTGTAGAACATACTGTTTTCTATTTCTTTTATACCACAGCTGACCATTTTTATTTATTAAAGTGCAGCTTCACCGTATAAGTGAAGTGTTTTATTTGTTCAATAGCAATAGTTTTTTTGATGTCTTTGATTAAACTGTTGGTTGTTAAATTTATAAGTTTTTTTTTGTTTGTTTGTTTGTTTGTTTTTGTTTTTTTCCCCCCAATTGTAGTAGGGTGTGTTTTTGTTGTTTTTTTTTTTTATTTTATTGTAGTGTATAAGTTCTATCTGAATCTTGGTCGTGGGTGATGTTGAAGTCATGCGACCGTGGTGTGGGTCGTTTATAGCCTTACTTTAGATTTTTTAAATTTATTTATTTTTTTAACTTCTAGTGATTTTTGTATTTAGGTTTTATGCTCACTTCCAGGTTGGTGAACAAAAATACGTTGTCCTCCCTGCAGCACTGCAATTTAACTTACAGACAGCGTGTATGGGTAACCGACAGAGCTCTCGGCCAATTAAAATAACCTTGCGATAACCTCTCAACCCAAAGATTGAGCACAATTTAGGCTTAAATTTTTCTCATTTTTATTTCTTTATTTTTTTTATTTTTTATTTTTGAGTACGAGCTTACCCTTAAAAGCGATACTAAAAGTAATGTTTCCCCCCCCCAAAAGATTAAAAATGAAATCAAAACTATTTATGCACCATTAAAACTAACCGCAACGAAACTGAAAACAACCTGAAAACCAAATTGTAAAACGAAATAGAAATAAAAAAGTAGCAGTATTTTTAAAACGGTAATAACCCTGGGTCCAACCCGATTGCTGAATTAATGATTAAATTGACTTGTGCCCATGTTTTCAGGGGAACCCAAGTGGGCCGGCGTGGTGCTGGTGGCTGCTGGCTGTGCTGCCTCTCGAGAATAAAGCTCAGCTTACCATCCTCGCCATGACATCGCTGAAAGACCGACTCATTGCCATCCGCCGAGTGCTCATCTTCGTCACCAGGAAACGTCCTCGATGACCTCGGCCTTCCTCGATCATCAGTGGTCGTCGCTGTCGCTTCAGGAGCCACAAAGACCGGTAGCGGGCCACTGAAGCAGCTTGTCGAGTCTCTCCTCATCTGCAACCACTCGTCCAACAATAAACAGACGCGCACCTCCTCTTCAGCACGCGGGCTGTATTGATTTCCCCCCCAAAAAAACACAGGCTGAACGACTGACTGTAGCTGAAGACGTAGTCAAAACTGAAAGAGGAAGCCATGTGCTGATAACCGAATGCTGTGAACATCCCACTCCTGCTTCTGTGCCTCGTACGTGTGTAAGGCTGACCAAATGCATCTCATGGGCTTCCGGTATGTTTACTAGTCCAATGGCCTGCTTGTGGTTCACACATCATGTACTAGTTAAGCCTATACACAACTTTTTTGGTTTTTTTAAAATTACCTCCCTTAAAAACCGGTCTTGCGAGCCGCACATTGCACAAGTCTTCATTATATTTACCGTCGAAATCGAACAGCGTGCCGTTAGAAATGGAATCGTTTCACAGGTCGTGTCATCACTCGGCATCCAGTCCTCTTTTGATGAAGTTGTATTAATACTTTGCTTGATGCCGATGTGGAAGGTTCGAAACGTGTAGTATATCTGAAAGGGAAAATGCCGGTCCTGTATTTAATATAGTAGCTAGCGTTGAGAAATCTGGCTGATCGAAATGTCCTGAGTAAAATGATGTCCATTATATAAGTATTCTGGTCTTCAGTCCCTCCAGGATTTCGCGTTCGCAGAAATCGATGCAAAATCGAGCAAACACGACGATATTCGGAGGAGCTTGCAGTTTTCCAAAATTGCCGCAGATTTGGGCGCGTCATGTGACGTCATCACAAAACGCATTCAGACACAAGCCTCTTCGATTCATGTGTGTTGATCGCGAGTACAGCTACAAGGTCTCGTTTAACGTCAAACATCACTGTCGGGCAATTTTGCTAGTTCAAGTAGTTTTCTGCAAATATAACTAAGTCGTGTCGCAAATTTTAATAAAAGCCGCAGCAAAATCACCAAAAAATGTAAAAAAAAAAAAAAAAACTCTGCGAAATCCTGTATGGACTGGGTAATAGCACATTTTATACAGCTTACAGAAGAGAGACTGCTGAATTATCCGGCAGTTATTTCTTCACACTGTGGGTGTGAGCAAAGATGATCGCAGTTAACTGAAGAAATAACGACGAGGCTCGCGCTTAAATGCCGTGAGTGACTTTGTACGTTAAGTAGCAAGGCGGAGACTGATGTGGATGATTCTGATACCGGTGTGTGAACATTTTCGCAGAAATGTTGTATTTCCATGAATAGACAATTGAGCTGTA
>JAOUWY010000045.1:6918519-6929220 GCA_025728095.1 Prietella phreatophila | reverse complement strand
TGATAATTAAAAACCGTTTAAAGTTCTTTGTAGAACCACTAAGTTTAAAAAAAAAAAAAAAAAAAAAGACCATTTACTATGAAACAGCGCTGTGGTGTGTTAATGTCTTAATGCGTTCAGGTTTATAATGAAGTAGTGTATATGGTTATCCAGTTGTACTATTTTGGTACATAAACTCATACTGAGTTTTCTACCCATGTGATCGACACATTTTCCCAGGCTAAATGCGTTGTTGCTTGCTAAAAAAAAATTGCATGTTTGCGAACAGATGGTGTCTTGGTTTTAGTGAAGATCCATTATATTTTACACGCACACATTTGATGTGAAGGTAAAAGGGCCATGTTTAGTTCTGTTTTTGAGAATAAAATATATTCAGCCCATCATTTCGGATTACGACACAGCCGTCTTTCAGTGCCAGAGCCCACTGGCCTCATGAACACAGAGTTGGCATTTTGTTTTGTGTTTTTCATGCCGTCCTGCTGCAAAGTTCACTTGACGGTTTCTTTTTCTCAACACTATGCAGTATTGGTAAAGCTTTTGTTGTTGGTGCACAATGCACAAGTATACAGAACAGAATCGAATTGTATGTGTCTGACGTAGGCAGAGATGACGGTTTTATAGGCTGGATGTCTGCTCATAATATGCTCGGTGTTTCCTCACTCACATTTTGCTCAATGGCGCTCTTTTTGCTTTACTCCCTGTTGAATATTCAAACCTTTTGATACACTGCCATGTGCCTTGCCCCAACCAAATGTCTTGTCATTACCCCCCCCCCCCCCCCCCATCAACAGTGTGTGCTCTGCATGTACAATCTCTTTGCTTTTGTATCGAGCCCTCTGATTGGCCAGTTTGATCGTCTTGTTTAGCAGAGTGACGAATCAGCAAGCCGGGTCTGATGCTGAAGGCAGCAGCTGTCGTCGTGTCACTAAGAGCCCTAACTGCCTTATTACAAAGGTGGGTTTTGTTTGGCTTTCAGTGGGCTGTTTAGACTACTTCTCTTCACAAGGAGAAGGAACGAGTGTGTTTGGAATGAAAGCACCGAGACACCACCCCGGCATTAGCATGGGCCCAAATGTTATTCTGAAAGCGACTGTTTAACTGATAATCACTTCGGAGAGATTGAGGTTCAAGTGCGTTAAATCGAAAGTCCTTTTTCTTTTATAGTGGAGTTTTGTCATGTAGTAATTGTTACTGGTGCAGGCTTTGAACCATACTGTAATGCTGAATGCAAAAGTTTGTATACCCAGAGGACAAAACAAAGGCCTCAACAAGAACTGTAGTCTTTCAGGTCTCACGTGTTCCTTCAGTCACAAAAGGTGGATTATTATTTTTTTTACCCCAGAAACCGTGGGGATGCAAACTTCTGCGAATTTCTCCACAATTCCCATCCACCAGCCAGCTCTGTCAGGTACCTCGCTTATCGTATGAAGGCTACCAACTGGGCAGGGCAAAGGCCAAAGCTCGCTTCCTCCAAGACACAGTCAGCCAACCACATTTTTTTCAAGTGGCTGCTCATGCTGTCACAAGACTATCTGCACTCTGTCACATACATAAGCTTACAGATGTCAATGATTGGCTAGTGTCACTGTGATTGACACGGGAGAGGAGAGACTATGCTTTCCCTCCCACTCAGAGAACACAGCCAGTTTTGCTCCCTTAGCTCCATGGATGACTCTGGCATTACCGGGATTCAAACCCCAGGCCAGTTCTTTTTCTGAACATTTATGATCTTTGGCCCTCTGAAGACTCTTTCTGCAGATAAAGCAGAGGTCAGCACCAAACGTGAATTGAATTATTTTCTCTGAAAGCTGAATTACCTGAAGAGGAAAGGCAGCCTGATGTGAAAAATCTATTCGCTTCTGATAGTGGCTACCTTTGCTTGGTCTTATGAGCCAATAAAAAACAAAGAAGAAGGCAGGAATGTGATTTCTGCTGGTGCAGCTGCTTATTATTAAGTAACGGTCACGATGCATGTGACTTGCTGGGTTTTTTTTTCTCCTTGTTTGGTGCACATCTGGCAGGGAGGGAAATACCTGTTTTGTCCACTGACCTAGGATATTTGTGGTGAAATGTTGTTCTCTCTTCCTGCTAGGATTTTCTTGTTGGCGCCTCTGTTCTTGTGTGGTGAAGGATAACTGACTAGAATTAACTAATGATGTGATTTAGGGCTGCACAATTAATTGAATCTTGATTACGATTTTGACTGCCCACAATTACATGAACATGATCGACTGTGATATCGTTTAAAGTTCGTCCTCCGCTCATAGAAAACTCTGCTGCAGATCAAATCAAGCGCTTACTAATCTTAGTCACCATAGAGTGGTGCAGGGATGATGTCATTTTGTAATGCCAAAACCTGGAAACGGGTTAGCATTTTAGTAGCGCTTGTGCGAGGGGAAATCATGTTGCTAAATAGGACTACAGACGTCGGGGACATTAAATGTAAATCACACCCCAACAGGAAAAGTCTTTTGCAGCTAAACTGGTTCAGGTGTGCTGTGCACAAAAATAAAATGTCAAAGATTCATCCTCCGAGTAAATCCGTATTATAGAAAATGGTTTTTAATCAAGTTTGGAAAAATTGTCAGAAGCTTGGTGAAGTTGACGTTGAGTGATTGTGGTGTAGTTCGTTTATAGCTTACGGTTAGCTGTTTATTTTTGGAGATTGATGAAATTTAAGCTTAAATACAAAGTTGAGTTTGTTTGTGAAAATTATTTTGACAAAATGTGTTAGTGTTGTAGGCTGTTGTTGATCACAGAATATTTTTTTTGGAATAATCCAAAAGCCTATGTGAAAATCCTATTGGGTTTTTGGTGAGGGAACCGGTGTGATGCTAACTTCCGGGTTCCGGTACAAAATGACATCATCCCTGCACTGCTGTATTCGGTGATTTGGCTTCGTCTCTCCTCCTGTATTCACTGTTATTGCCTTTTCTGCATTCGCCTGAATTTTTTTCATTTGGTTGATGGCATTTTCATTTTTACTTATCCTATATTTTAGGTAGAATTTTATTTATATTTTGCATCTATGAGATGATGCACTTTAAGGACCAGTCTAATTTGATGCAAAGATTTGTACTTTAGCAGGAATGTAGCACAACATGTAGGTGAAAGCTATGGCCTGTTTATTTAAATTTGAAAGTGTAATTAAAAATGTTGTCCCTAAAATCAGTATATAATCGTGATCTAAATATTGATCCAAATAATCGTGATTTATTATTTTTGGCTATAATTGTTCAGCTCTAGATGTAGGCAAGTTAATATATGGATTTTTCAACTTAATGCATCTGGGTTTTATAGCAGCCCATTCTGTTCGTTCCCAGAGATTTGTCGGTATGAATTTGCCCATCTAAACCAAACAATTTCACTCTCTTCTCCTTGTGTTCAACAATCGTTCGTCTCTTACCCGGCTTCCTATTCCCTTTTTTGTGATGCACTGCTTGGTGTACTTATTGGCTGACCCTTTTTTGCCGCAGCAGCTCCTGACTGCATGGTCTCTGAACATATCTGATCAACTGACAGTCCTGACAAACCCCCCAGTGTCCAACAACAAATCACATGTTGAGCTAGAAGCTAAAGCTTGCATGTGTGGATTTGGCTGTAATGAACGGCAAACCGTTTGGTGTAGGGTGTATCAAATAGCGTCTTCTACACACCATAAATATGGGATTGTTACAACAGTATCACAATCCGCACGAGCTTCGTTTCGATGATGATTGGTTGTACAGGAAGCTTGTGACCATCCAGCACCTACAGCAGCATACTGGCTTTGAGGACACCCTCAACCAGATGCCAGCTAAGGACTGGATTGAATGAATGAATCCTCACTATGCGTTATTGAGCAAAACGTGTTTGACTGCATTCATCCGTTACTTCCTGTTCTCCTAAAACCTTTGTCTGAAATTGTCATTGTGGAATCTTTTAACCTGGAGTCCAGTTATATAATTGGTCACTTTGACATTCACTCAGACAGTTGTCTCTCCTATTTTTTCTTTCATAGTCTCACCAAGTCTCTGCGCTTTAGGGGTGTGTATGAGGTGGTTGCCTGTGTGCAAATGGCACCCAACTGAATGTGTGAGAATAAGGGGTTGAATATTTTGTTTATTTTTTTATCTAACAGTAGCCTTAAAAGGCATTACTGATGCAGTCTGAGATGCTTAATGCCTTGTAGAGGACGAGCAGCTTCCGAGCAGAGCTTTGTGGATCTGTTTGAGGTTTTTATCACTCCGCCACTGTGCCAGCTGGCATTCAAGAATTAAAATCCTCAGGTGGCCTTCTTTCTAAAAACCGCCTCAAACTACAAGATACTAAATTCCTGTGGTGCGCAGTGTGCGAGAACAATTCCACCAAATAATGGCCATATATAGTCAAACTAATTCCCCCTCTCACGTGAATGAACTGAAAGCTTGGCTGTATTGACCGTGCCAGAGATGGGATAGTGTTACATGGTGCGTTCTTACTAAGAGGTGCCAGACTTGCCTTAAATAGCTTGGCCCACTCCTGCTCAGCGTGGAGAATGCCCAACAGAGGGCGAGAATCCTGCTGTCAACCAGTCACACCTCCTGTAACGGTACCAAGTTTCATTGCCAGCATCCAGGGTCAAACAGAGTACACATGCTCCCAGTCTGTACACTCCATGACTCCTGCTTCTTGGGGGAATACAACATTGTTTGAAACTTTCACAGGCTCCAGGTTTTTTTGGCATGAGACTGGCTGTATTTTTGTGCAAGAAGAAGGCAGTGCTGATGCAGTCATTATAGATTTCTCACTTTTTTTATTTATTATAAATCCTTCTTTTGTTGTACCAAGTTCAAGGGATATCTTATAGTGAAAGCAATGATGTTGGACATTTATGTTCTTATACAGTACTGCATTTTTCCTTATCCAGAATGACTTGCAGAAGTGATTAATAGTCTTTATCAAAAACACATTTTTTGCTAGTTCAACAGATCAAGGTCTAAGAATGCCATCAAGCTAAAACCCTGTGAAGGGGTAGTTGGTACAGCAAGAAAAGAACGCCAGTCAACGGGTTTTTATTTGGTGTGTAGTCTTGGTTTGAAGACCACCAAGCGAAGTTCATTCCACCACCAGACTGGCAGGACAGAGAGACGATACGTGTCTTTCTTGTTCCTTTGTGGGATGGCGGGTTTAGTCGAGCCATGCTAGACCTCGAAGGGAGCGAAGTGCAGAGCTGTATATTGTATATAAGGCCACAACAATAACCACCTCAGACATTTTTCCATTTGTCTTTCCATGTTTTTCTCTTGTTGTTATCCACCATTTCAGAATCTCCCCTAAAGGCCCCTTGTGTGTGCTGTGTTTATTTTTTTGTTCAGCTGTAAGCAGCAACAGTGGAATTTGACAGCGCATGCATCTGTATGCTCCACTGGCCCGCTTCTCCAGCTTTGCTTTTGTGAGGGCTACATTTTGGCACTGGCTCCCAATTCAGTGTGTGACATACCTGTTTGACTACTGTTTACTTGTTTGGTCCCATGGTAACTAATGAACCAGGCTTGTTGCCTGCTATATTTGGCTAGTACTGTGCAGAAGGAGGCAGGTAATTTGGGCAGCCCATGGGTCAAGAGAAAAAAACTAATTGTTTTTCTCTTTTCTTCGCCCATTGAAGCTAGTCATCTCTGTGGCAGATGAGACACGGTGTCTATACATTTCTCATTTTATTCTAGCATGGCAGCCATTTTCCATGCCTCGTGGCATCAGAACTGTTGGCTTCTCTTCAGCGCTTACTCATGGAAAGATTGTGATCTGTGAGATGCACCATATTTACAGAGTACAGACATAATGCAGAATGAACATTTTAGCTAGGTTCAGGGCTTAAAACGAGCTTTTCATCAAATGAACAAAGGACAACCTGCTACCAGTTGTAACAAAATGATTTGCTACACAGCTGTGATGCAAAAGCCAGATACTCAAAACGCTCGAGACCATCATAATCCACTCGATCCACCTCAATAATCATATCGTCCCAGCGGGAGCTGTAACTGGTTATCAGCCTTGTATTAAATGCATTACAACAAGGCCTTTGTGAAAAGAAGATGGATGATGGAATGGCTAATTTTCTATGCACGGTATCAGTCATCCAAACATGCGGCCCTTTTCGACAAGTATGACCAGCCATGGAAATGTAAATCCATTAAAAGAAAGGGGAAAATGTGATAAATCGTCTTCACGGCAGACCTGAAGCTTTCAAAGGTCCTGGCCAGCTATGTTATCTACAGCCTACTCAGGTTATAGGCCGACTCTTTTTATATTGACCTCCATTTAGAAGACTCCATCTGCAGCCATTTTTAATCCAAGCTGCTTTTTGTTCGAGTTTATCCATGTTCCTAGTGTAGACATAAAACCTGACTTAGTTTCAGTTTTATCTTAATCATTCAGGGATGTATAAAGGTGCTATACTATTAAGAGGTTAAAAAACTAGTAATGAAAATATAGAGTGGGTTCTAAAGGAAACCGGCAGTCAGTGTGGTGCTAAAGCTGATTATGTACTAGTTATGCACAGCTTTATACAGACATCTGTATGTCTCCTGAGAGATTTGCTCAAGTGGCCCAACTTAACAACCTTAATGACTGATCTGCTGAGCCATGAGAGATGATGCAAATGGCTGCAAGCTTGCATCTAAAGCACCTGTGGTCTGCCACCAGACAGCTTCGCCGTGTTTCCCCATAGAGTGCACATGCGTAATAACCATTTTGAATAGGATTCTGTTCGTTTGCTGATCTGTTTTAACACCCTCACATATTTCACATAAAATAAGCTATGGCCAACTGGACCACCTTTCTTTCTCTCTTTTTTCTTTCCCCTGTTCGTTTGCATTTTTTCACTACAACACTCTGCCACACTCATTGAGAACTAGGGGGGACAAAAAAACTGATCCAAATTGCATTTCTAACAGAGATGCTGCAGAAGCACAGCTTGGAGTCTGCCTGTGGTGCTCTGCTGGCAGTGAATGAACACTTCCTCTTAGTGCAAGCTGTCTAATGCTGTCTAATACCAGGATGGGCCATATGGACCCACGGTGTGTCCTAGCAAGGGGTTCACCTGACTCTGAGCCTGCAGAGACACTCTCAGAAGGAAGAACAGGGAACCTATGTCCGTTTTCATCCCGAAACCTTGGGATGTTATCAAGGGGTGTTTCAAGCAGTGGTATTTCCACTGGTGCAAGCATTCACGTTTACTGTGACACCCAATATGCAGAAGGTGACGCAAATTGCACACTTTTTTTTTTTTTTTTTTTTTTTTTTTTTTAACATTGACCTCATTTGACTGATTCTTTTATCCAAAGCGACTTACAATTTAGACCGGACACAAGTGAGCAGATGGGGGTTATCTTTCTTGCTTAAGGATCCAGTAGAGGCGGTTTGATGGTGCCTGAATATGAACTCTCAACCCTCTGATTTGTAGCGTAATGCTTTAACTGCTGAACTAAGACTGTCCCCATCACTTCCCTGTTAAGTGCATAATGCAGACTAAGGAACATGAACGGGTTTATGATCGTTGTTTGTGCACGATGAGCTTTGGTGGTCTCTTTTCACATCACACGTAAAATGTTGATTCTGGCTAGCGTTGTTCAACCTCGAGGTGGCTGCATGTTGTAAGCTGGAGAGCTGTATGGTCAGCGGTCTATCTTCTGTGCACAGTGTTTAATTCACCTAGCCAAGCATGTTGTATGGTCAATCAGATCACGTTTTGGTCAGTGTGCTACTGAAGCACTTTTTTTCATGAGACCTCGTGAAAACTTGCGAGGAACTATACTAGGTGTCCTGATTGCCACAGTTGTTTCCCCCAGTAGTTCGACTTTGCATAGTGTGTATGCTTGTCTCCATTATTTAGCATTGACTTTCTGAATAAAAGCTAATGTGCTTGGAATTTACAGTAAAGCAGAAGTGGTAGTATGAGCACCGATGCTTCTGAAACCTGGTGCTTATCAAGTGTTGCACACTAAGCATGAACACTAGACATAAAAAAAGTGGAGGCTTGCGCATGGTGGCCATATGGCTGTGGCCAAGTTGTCTATTTTTGACAATCAAAGGTTTTTGAGGATTGTCGTGACTCAAAAAAAGCTGCATTCCTTAATTGCAGACTTGACTATTTTTAAGCCAAGTTTGTGCCTTATAAACACGCAATATCGCCTGTCTTTGTTTTAGAAAGACCTACATACACGGTGTAAGCAAGGCCGCCCGTTTTAGTATCTGCGGTGTTTTCCACACCGGGTGTGCTTTGTTTGTTGTAATTGTAGCTGAGGAAGTGAAACCTGAGGGTGCAGTTTCAGTCGCAGACTCTGTATCCTTTTTTTTTTTTTTAAAAACAAGATGCACTTTACAACACCTATTTGTGGACCACTATGACAGTACCCAGGAGTGCAAATATAAAGATGGCTTTCGACGGGTCAACAGGTTCTCTGTTGATTAAGTGTCTTATATTCAAGTCATATGCCTAGCACTTCGAGTTAACGGCCCTTACTGTGGTTAAGTGCTATATTTAGCTAAATGGAAACTGAATTGTGGGTTAGTGTGCTGGAGGGAGTGGTGGGCCACAGGCACATTTCTTTTTGCTCAGCTTTCTCTTTCTCTAAATAAGGCCCTTTTAGCCATTTTCTCAGCCACTTTGGTTTAAAAACAGTTGGAAGAATTCGTGACTCTGCTTCGAGAAATCTTAAAATTATTTATTTATTTTTGACTGCTCATTTTGAGGCATAAAGTATCAAACTTTTTGTCTTTGGATGGCAGGACTCTTCTGTTAGAGGAACAAAGGGGATTCTGTCTTCATTGTGTTGAAGGCGGGAGGCTGACAGAATCGGCTTAAGTGTCAGAGGTTAACTCACCCCAGTGGCCTTACGGGTAAAGTGGCTGGGTGTTGAATGTGTCCTCCTTTCAGCTGATAGGCAAGTGTCACATTGACCAAGGCGTTATCAGTCTCCACACATTTCTCTGGCCCAGTGCCAGCATGGTCCTAGAGAGAGAATGGAAAGGATGAACAAAAGCATTGAGGTGCTGAGGCAGTAGGGAGGGGATGTCTCGCCTAACCCCTTGAATAGTTTCTAAGCTCGCCAAACACAAATTCATGTATAAAATCACCTAACCCTGTTTCTGTTGTCCTTGTCTCTTGACTTCATCGTATCTTCGCCCCCAACCTACACATTCCTACACCATAATTGATGTCACAAGAGCAAAAAGACCCTGACTGTCCATTACACTGGCTGAATAGAGGCACTCTGTTTGGCTAACACGGTCTAATCTGATTTCGCATATGAGCCCCCTGCAGGTTTAAAGCCTTAAAAATCTCTCTCTCTCTCTCTCTCTCTCTCTCTCTCTCTCTCTCTCTCTTTTCTACATATCCACTGGGTTAATAATTGCAGTCTTACACTTTCCATGAGTAGGGATTTTTTTTACTACAGCTTGTTGTAGATATGATTACCCTCTCACTGCACAGTTTGCATTTAGTTTAATTACAGGCTCTTTTGAAGACGGTGACAAAAAAATTTCCCCATATTGAAGTTGCCACCGTTACACTGTCGTTACCCAAGCAGATGGTTGTTCGCAGCCCCAAAGGGTCCTGTAATCACTTTACAGGGTGGATGTTATTTCTAGTGAAATGATAGTGTTAGTAGTGCTCCCATCATGCACCCACAACATGTAAGATTACCATGTTAGCTGCCTTGATTTTTAAATGGGCCACATGCCTCAATCATGTAATGAGCAAAGCTGAGGAACAAAAAGCCTGACTGGAATTAATGGTACTAATCTGTCTTTGCTTGTTGCCCATGTCTTTTCTACAGTACCTTCTGTTTTAAGGGACCACAAAGATAGGGCAGTAGTAGCTCAGTGTTTAAGACAGATTGGAAGGTCGCGAGATCAAATTCTAAGCTGCCACTGCTGGGCCCATGAGCAAGGCCCTTAACCTTCAACTGCTCAGTTGTATAAATGAGGTGAAATGTAAGTTGTTCTGGATAAGAATGTCTGCCAAATGCCATGAATGTAAAATATAAATGAATGTACTACTTTTGTATTTTTTTTCCCCCCCAATTTGGTTATTTACCAATTCCCACCCAGTACTTGGCTCTTAACTAGGCAAGACACTGAACCCCAAGTTGCTCCCGATGGCAAGCTAGCACTTTGCATGGCATCTCTGCTACCATGTGTGTGTGAGAGAGAGAGTGAGAACCAGTATGAAGAGCTTTGGATAAAAAACGCTATATACCGTAATTCTTGGACTATTGAGCGCACCTGAATATTAGCCGCACCAGCTAATTTTAATATTAAAGCTTAAAACGTATGAGAAAAGCAAGCTTTCATTATCTTTTGGATAACTTTATTGGCAGGGAGATTGAATCCACTTTGTTTACTCTACTCTTTTACTTTATTCTCTTTAATCCTACTTTTTAACCCCTACAGTTTTCCAACCCTAAGAGCTCTCAATTGTAATCCCAACATTAATAACGATGGCATATACACAAAAATTCTTCCACTGGATTCCCAGATTCTGACATCGACACCAATAGACAATAGATAGGCTTGGCAAGGTCAGAGGTCACCTCTTTAGGCTGCTTATACAGCAGATTCTCTACATCAAAGATCCCTGGAATTCTCTTTACATTTACATTATATTTATTCATTTGGCAGACGCTTTTATCCAAAGCGACTTACAATAAGCAAAGCGATATATCGAGCAGAGAACAATAC
>JAOUWY010000045.1:6895644-6910146 GCA_025728095.1 Prietella phreatophila | reverse complement strand
TATAGCAAACTCCCTCTCTCTCTCTCTCGCTCTCTCTCTCTCTCTCTCTCCTGGCCTGTAAAATCCATGCAAAGTCATTTCAAAGATGGATCAGACAGAGGGATGGAGATGGATTATATTTTCTGCTGAGGAATACGTGGAAATGTTGGTCGTCATGTTGCTGTACGGCATACAGGCAGAGTTTGTGTCATGACTAAAATAAAACCTGACGCACGAACTGTTATCCCATGCACTCTGAAGTCTCTTATTTCCTTTTAAATTATTAAATAATTCCACCATCCTCTCTCTGAGTGTATATTTGCAAATTCTTCCCACTACACAATCATGTAAAAAGCTTATTCAACCATTGACACACAAGGTTTTATTATTAAGGTGCATCTTCTGCCAGAATCCGTTATCCTTGAAACATGTTTTATTAGACTGGTACTGATATTAACCCTGTGAGAAACCCTTTTTATTTTTATTTATTGAACACTGGAGGAACATTTTAACAAAGTCAAACCTAATGCAATTTCATAGTTTTTAGGAAACATAGACTTTAAAAACCTTCTATAGAGTTCCTCACACTTTCTCGCCATGGAAATAGCCATAGAAGCTGGTATGGCTTTTAAAAACAACAAACAATGAACACAAACTCTTCCCTATCGTCTCTGGCTGAGAGTCCCCAAAAATGTAGGTTGGATTTCTCAACCCCCTTCCCCTGGACACCCTCTAAATCAATCTACACTTCTAACACGGTGTGTAAAACCCGAGGTTCAGTTCTGGCCAGCAGTTACAGCTTGTGGTTGACCTACTGATCTGTGTTCGGCGCACACTACCACTTCAGGGTCACTGCACAGCAATGTGTCCCACTTGTGCTCCAGGTCGAACATATCAAACCATTTGTTTGATGTACTGTTTGCAGGAGGTGCATTGACTGTTTGTAGATTTGACAGCATTTTGAAATTGAAATGCACTACACAATTTTTTGTCAGTGATCAAGTTTTGCCTTTACGGGCTGATGGTATTCTGTGAATGCGGGTTCTCAAGGCTTTCTCTTCAACCTTTGCGATGACTCGTCCTCCCTGGCATTTCCTCAGGGAAGTCCAGCGCTCCACAAGCGATGCTATCAAAGGACTGTCGCTTTGAGGCTCGGGACCGGTTAGACACTGACGTCCTTGGTACCGTCCTCTCTTCCTCTGCATTCTGCTCATTCTGGCCCAAATCATGAAAACCTGTAGTGTTTAGCCCCTTGAGTGTGAGCCTCTCTCTTTTCTCTTTCTTCTTCCCGGAGATGGGATTTTACCAAAGCTTGCTTGGCACATCATTAAAAATGCCTTTGTTGGGTGGCATGACATCTTGTTTCTCTGAACGCTTGAGACTTATTTGTACATTTTGTATAACAATTTAATTGACTGATCAATAATATTTTCCGTGTTTTAGGTCCCTAGTAATTTACTTTCCTCTTTAAACACAGTATGTTTCCATTTGTATTTATGAATGGAAATGATAATTGGCAGCTAGTTAACATGAGAAATAAATAAATATGCCTTTTTATTTCTGCACTATATTCCTGGAGAAGCAGATGTAGAAATTGGTCTTGCTAAATTATCAACATTTGCGAAATCCCCCAATTGAGTCTTCACATTTTTGTCATGGGGTTTTTTTTGTTTTTTTTTTTCCCCCTCCAATTTGACGTAATCCACCAAATCTTGATCATCATAGACGCACTAAACCGTCTTCAGGGCAGTGTGATGGGGCCACATGGCCATTAGCCTGAAGGTTAAACTGGCGGTGCCTGGGTTCTTGATGAGCCGTCCAGATAAGCCGTACTCGTTAAAGTTTTACCCAAGGCACTGAAGAGGCCCCTGTCTTTATCTAGACAGACAGGAGCGCACACACTGAGTCAATTCACAAAGGGACGTAACGGAAGCATGTGTTCCAAGAAAATGCAGTGTAAAGATAATGGAGAAAAATGCAGAAGCAGTCCGAGTACACGTGTAGCACTTAGATGTGAAAGGGCACTCTTTCTTTTTCTTTTTTTTTTTTTCTTCTTTGGCCACTAATTATTTCTCTCTCCAGAGTTGAGTTGACTTCCTGTCTGCACCATTAAAGACATGTTCCATCACTAGAGAGTCGATGAAATGTATTTCAAAGTGTTTCCCTAGCAGTCTTGATGCACGCTGAGTGATAGTCTCATCTGGTACTAGTTTTACAGCTTGTTAAAACTTGAGTGAGTTGACATGAAAACCCAGCAGGAGTCCAGAAAACAATGAGCTCACACTCCAGTTTTTATCTACACAGCTTTCTATTGGCTGCAGTCCCAGTCAAGCAGGAGTTTGAGAAACTGGACACTTGGTTTGAACAGTGTTTGTAAAACGTGTTTGCTGTTTCATTCTCTGGGTGGAGGAGTTAAAGATCCTGTCATAGCATTAATAGCTACAGGGAATTAGCAGAGATTTGTTTCTCGTGAAGTCTGGGTTTTAATTAAACTGTACGCACATTCTTAATGCTGAAATGAATGACTAGTCACTGTTTTGTAGTTGCAGTGCCTCTTTTTGATCACGAAGTAATGTAGTTATTTCTGCATGAACACCGTTTACTTTGTTTTAATGGTGTTCCTCTAAATCAAAGGGGAACAACTGGAGGACCATGGACCATGATTTTATTTTTTTTTTCTTCAGCAGACTAAACCAGGCACATGACAATCCTGTAGCAGAACTGATCAATATATATTTGAAAGAAATCTGGCCGTAGTTTAGCGTCTCTTGTTTCCTAAATCCGAGCCATCTTGGCGTCGGTAGGAGGTCCTCTGTTTCAGCTTGGATTAGCATGGATTTGTGTAAATTATTTAGCAGAAGGAAACTTATCGGACCAGAAACTAGCTACCGTGTAGTGGTGTAACACTCTGTTAAGCACTAAACAAATACAGATTAATGGCATGTATTCATCTCTTTTTATTTGATGGCATTTGGCAGATGCCCTTTTCCAGAGCAACTTTTTATCCCATTTACACCTGAGCAGTTCAGGGTTAAGGACCTTGCCCAAGTGCACCTCAGTAGTGGCTTAGCAGGCGTGGATTTGAACTCGCAACCTTCCGATCAGTAGTCCAACATCTTAACTGCCACTAACACTGGGATTTAAGCGAAAAGCGGGCATGTATCTAATATTATGATGTCCCACGAGCAAGGCTTCCAGATTCAGCATATAGTATCAACATTTTGGAGATGCTGCAAATCAGAAATGCACACGCACCACTGTTGACTTGTTCGCCAAACCAACACTGAGGTGACACACTGTGTCCAACTTTTGGGTTAGTTTCAGGTCTTTTTGTGTGCGTGTGTGCTTTTTTTGATTTGTAGTTGAAGTGGGAATTCTGCTGAAATCACTCAAAGCTGGCCATGCTTTTCCACAAGCTGTCCTTTTAAGCTCCACATAAAAGTGAAAACCTTTTTGTTTTGCCCTGTAGGATCCCAAACCCAATGCACACAACGACTCTGGAACTTTCTGGCAAGCTTTCTATTAAACAAAAAAAAAAAGTAGGGAGGGAGTGAGTACCATCAGTGTCTGTATTTGTTTAGAACATTAGGACCTGTTGAATCCAAAAATGTATTCGTATTTGGTTATATTGGTACTACAGGGAGGGCAAATATGGACCCTGTCTGGTTTTATTAGTGAAGTGATGACTTGTTAAACTTGACGATGATTGACCATGTTGAAAGACGACTGGATGGAGAAACATGCGTAAATTTTTTCCTGATTCAAGTTCAGATGTCTCATTTGGCTATAATGTAGGTGTTCATCAAGACAAAATACCCTGGCTTAATTAAAACTTGTTGAATGTCTGTTTCCAGTTTTGCGTTCAGCCATTACCAGTGTCTCTGGTTTTACCTCTTCTGTTCGTTTCCCACAGTTTTTGTCAGCGGGGGGGTTTGCTTCCCCTCTCCTCACATATTAAGCCACCAGCAGCATGATGTAATCCCACTTTACCTTGGGAAAACTGCCAAGGACAATGTATTGACCCAAAAAGCAATCCTAATCTGTCTCTCCTGAAGCTGGTTTCATTTCTCATCTGTCATCTCCCAGACCTCTGACCCTCTACATAACAAGAGAGCCTGGAAGAGCAAAGGCCTTGGCACTTGTCAGCTCTGCACAGACAAAAGAAATCCAAAACTGCGGTGATTGAATACCAACAGCGGTTTCTGTCGGACCAATCCATTTTCAGCTCTTGCTCTTTACTTTTGACGTAAGCTCGCCACACCCAAGGGCTCTTCGAAATGCGTTCACTAGAGGCAGCATGACATCACTGATTGACCATAACATTCCCACGAGATAGGAGGACCTCATTACTCTCTATGCCATGAAACATCTTTCATCTTTGTTTCTCCAGTCACCCTTCCACAGAGGGTCAGGCATAGCTCGGGGCTGTAAGATATCCTTTATTTGAAGATAATTAAGTTTAGGTCTGAATTATTTTTGTGTCCTGGTTGTAGTTCTTTTATTAGTTGCCATCAAAGTCAGCTCTTTTTTTTTTCTTCCCCCCAATATAAATCATTCACATGGTCTGTAGTATTCCCACTGCACCCCCAAACAGAGAGATGTGTTTTACATGCATCTACACATTTCAGCCCTAGAATTTTTAGAATACAAGGTTGATTGATTTCACGTCACGCCGCCCAGTAATAGTTCTTTCCTTCGGGGACTTGGGGTTTGGATATTTGAAAATGGAAGAGCGCGGTCTATTTTTGACTCTGTTTATGTAACAGAGGAGTGAAGGACACAGCAATGGGTGAAGGGAGAGAAAGAAAGGGGGACAGAGATTCTTGAAATGTGCAGACTTAAAGTGTGGGAATGTTTACACAAGGGCCCAGGATTGGGGTTAAACTTCTTACTGCTAAGAGGAAACTAGACGTTAAGTTGTATAAAAAGCCTGAAATTTTAAATCATCGCAGGGTTGTGATTGTTCTTTCAACAACAATGTGTCAATGATGTCACTTTTTGTGTGCGTTAGTTCACTCACTTCTGTACGTACATGAGGAAGTAATAAGAACTTTGAAGTTGTTGGGTTTTTTTTTTCTTTCTCTTTTTTTGTGGAATAATCCTCTAAACCACTTCTCAGTTCAGTATTTCCCTTCAATATTTTTGCGCCGACGAGAGACGGGTAACTAACTCTGTTTTTCTCTTCCTCCCCTCTAGGGCCGACATGTCAAAACAGGACAGCTGGCAGCCATCAAAGTTATGGACGTCACTGAGGTAAAGTAACTCATTGCTCTGTTCAAGCCTTCATGCATAAAGAGAGCAGATTTCCACTGTTCTCATACGGGTTAGTCGCAGATGAAACGGGACCTTTACTCGGAGCTGGTTTTGTTGGGTACAGCTGCAGTGGGAACATTTTCACTCTGTAGGTCTGAGAGAACATGCATCACTTAGTGTTTACTGGAGTTGTAAGTGGTATCAACCGTTTGCTACCTTTTCAATATTTACGTGGCCACAACTAATCTGACATTGTATTTATCCTATGTGTGTTATTCATTCATCTGGATGGGACATCGGTTCATCACAAAGCGTCATACACAGACTCTCATGCCTAATGTAATGAGCAATCTATTATAGCCAATCAACCAAACCCATGTGGAAGGAAGACTGTGTGAAACGCCACACATACAATTATGCCAAGCTCAGAATCGAGCCATCAAGCTAAACTACTTGTGCCACCATGCTGACCTTGAATGAAAATTGTGCATACTAATTTGAGTAGGGATGAGATGTACACAGCGACTCCAGCAGTTTAAAAAAAAAAAAAAAACAATCCAAAAGTTTCTTAGCCTCACCCTGTGTGGTTTGTAAAAAATCACTTGAAGGAATATTTGGCCACAACATCTTAGCATACTATTAAACATATTAGCATACTATTAAACATAGGCAGTGAAGAGACATAACAAACCCTGTTCTGAAAAGGTGTTTATAAAACACTTCCCTCCAAAGCAGCCAACACAAACAGCTTGGCGAGAAATCTAACCGGCATCCTCAAATTAGATTCGACAGGTCAGAGGTCACATATTATTGAGCGTTTAATTCGGACGCATCTCGCACAGCTTCGGACTCTGATTTCTTTTCCATCGCAAATGAACCATGTAACTTTGAACGGTTGTAAAAAAAAAGTTAAAAACAGGTCACTGAGGCAAAGTATTAACACATTAATGCCTTTTCATGTTCCATGCGAGTGTCTCCCTCTGCTACTTGTGGCTTTACTTGCTGCCGGTGAGGCACTAGTTTTAACTTGGTAACATGGTATCTATTATGGGAGAATAAATATAATTTAGATTAGTATGCATTTGCAGATAAAGTATATCATGAATTCTCAGGTATCAGCAGCTTGTCTCTCTAGTCCTGGTTCGTCAGAACTATGTGGCACCAAAATGGAATTTCAGAACAAATGAAAAATTATTTAGTAATTTATTAGCTTTATGTAAATTCGCAAGCGATTTGTTGTTACAACATGGTGTCAGTGTCTGTAAATAAAAAAAATAAATAAATAAAAGACCCCTGTTGTCAGACTAAAGCTCCATCAACCTGACTTTCAGAGTTTGCCGTATTATAAAAGGTATACGCCAGAGCAAGGGTAGGGTGAGCACCTAACATATATGCCACTTGATTACCAAGCCACCTGTAACAGGAAACAGTTGAGCAACACTGCGGTCTGATGAAACTCTTTGTTAAGGACATGAACAAGGAGAGTCGTATGCAAGTTCTGACACACTGACAAAACTGGTCCCACGGTCTTCTATCTGGATTTACGCCAATGTTTCCAACGCACAGTAAAAACACAACGGGTTCTTGGCAAGTTTTCAGAAGAAATCGATCACTTGTGGATTTCATCATTTGAGTAAAATATATCGATCTCAAATCTGTCAGGTTTGACTTTGAATCTACAAAGTGTACACGAAACTAGACCAACTGTTTCATAGCCACGCCGTTCAAATGAAAAAGATCTGGGAACAACTGGATGTATCTGGTCTTCGTATAAAGAGTTTTCGAATCGAACGCTGGATAGGCCTTTTTATTTTTACAGGAACACTTTTCAGTCAAAGACGGGAGGTTTCCCTTTAAACTGAACCTGTGCCACATGGGAATGGAGAAAGCAGGTTGTTTAACTGGACCCGAGATAATTGCCTCAATGTACACCAACAGTGAAAACTGGCAGTGCACCAGAAATACTGTTTACCAAACTTACGAATGCCAGTTAGATAAAGAAACATGTTTTTTTGTTAAGAACTTTGGCTGAAACATTCAAGTTGGCCATGCTTTGTTGCTTTGGATGGCAGTGAATTTGTGAGCTCCAGGCTGCAAGTCTGGATCTGCTGGGCTTGGATGTGTGGACTCTTAATAGGGTCTGCGTGGGTGGGCATACCCCCCTCGATCCTGTGTTTGTGCGTGTGTGTGGGTCCACGTTTTCAGGGGTATTCCTTCCTAAAACCACCTCCAGGCTCTGCAGGAAATGGGATTTGTTGGACAATTAAATGGTTTTATGGTGCGCTCATTATGTGTGTGCAATATGGACTAGAATGATGAATATCATGATATATCGTCACAATGTACAATATCTGACCAAACGTTTGTGGACACCTGACCATCACAACCAGATGTGCTTGTTGAAAATCCCGTTCCAGATTTAGTCATTCCTTTTGATTTTATAATACCCTCCACTCTTCTGGGAAGCATTTCCACTAGATGTTGGAGCATGGCTGTAGGGATTTGCTCATTCAGCCACGAGAGCATTAGTTAGGTTAGGCGCTGATGCTGGGCCAAAGGTCGGGGGTGCAGTCAGCGTTCCAGTTCATCTCAAAGGTGTTCAGACGGGTTGAGTTCAGGGTTCTGAGCAGGACGCTTGAGTTCTTCACCAGCCTCAGCACACCATGCGTGGGGCATTGTCATGCTGCAACAGGTTTGGGTTCCTCAGTTCCAGTAAGGGGAAATTGTAAAGCTACAGCATACAAAGACATCCTATACAATTGTGTTCTTCCATCTTTGTGGCAACAGTTTGGGGAAGAACCACCTATAGGTGTGAAGGTCATATAGTCTAGCTTTCTGAGAATATCAATTGTATTTCTACAGAATGCGGATTATTTGTAAATCTCTGAAATTCTGGAGGGACGTCGTGATGTGGGGAGGTAATGACGTGTGCCGTTAATCGATCTATGTTCTATAATATGTAAAACTGGTACATGAAAGGAATATTCTAAAAGCAACTCATGTAAACACCTCAGTCACAATATTGTCTTATTCAGAATAAGGTCAGTAATTAGATTACTTCTGTCCATGTAAACATAGTCAGTGAGTTGCAGGGCCTTTCACATGGATTTTTCTTTCTTAGTCATGTCTGCAGCATTCCCAACTATGAATCCAAAACGTAATATCGTTTTTTTTTTTTTTTTTTCCTTTTTTCAACAGAAATTCAAATAAGGCTTTATCTTGTATTATATAAGGTCACTATTGGTTATTTACAGTTGTGAAATGAATGTGTGGAAAATTGGTAGTTCCCTGTTGGTTTTTTTTTTTTTCTTTTTTTTTTCTTCCCATTTATATGCCCTTTTGTTCTACATAAGATGCCTGCCTAGTCATCACAGCCAGACCCAGTGAAAGAGTCGTCTACTCTTTCAGTTTGTGCTTAGACCAGTGTTATTGGCTCTGATTTGGGATCAACAGTAAAGGCCAGCGTATTTCAGCGCAGTCATAAGTTGCCTCTGTCGGTGTTCTGTGCATCAGTGTCAGGTGACAGCTGCAGTGTGACCCGTCAGAGTGGGATAATCCAGACAGCCTCAGGAGGTGTGTCTGTGTCTGTCTCAGTGTGGTGTAGGAAGGGGAACTACTGAAGGATGAGGTCATCCAAGTGGACAAAACATTTCAGTGTGTATACTCGATTCAGTCTAGTGGTGTGCTAATACAGAGGGAAAAGAAGTGAACTGTACATGATTTTTATGTTTGTGTGTTTTTTTTCCTGGAAATTAGAAAATTGTTGAAATATTAATGAGGTCTTGGGTTAGGCTGTTTAGGCTGTTTCTCCCAGCGTCTCTCTTTTCAGTTCTCACCCACCAGTCCAGTCTCGCCCCATCATGCGACAGCTACCAACCAGGGTATGTGAAGGCTAACTCTTGCTTTTCCAAGACACGCGAAGCCAGCCAACCACATCATTTCAAACTGCTGTTCACGCTGCCTCAAACTGGAGAGAGGAAGAAAGCGCTACCTACCCTCGTCCTCATACATGAGCTCACAGAATCCTGGGGAGAGATATGGCCCTGTCCCTCCCACTCAGATAGCACAGCCAGTTTTACTCCCATGAGCTCCTGGCTATGGATGGAAATTTTAACTTGTAGTCTCTTTACAGTAGGGCGGACGTTTTTGGGCCAACGTTGGGTTACTCAGGAGAATATACACAATGTTTTACACTAGTCTCCATACTTGAGACATTTTTAAAAAGTATTATTTTTACTTGCACTTTTTATCCATCACCACATTTCTGACCATTGAAGGAATGAGTTTTCTATTTTTAGCCCTACAAGCCTGTCTGTCTGTCTAGTTCATTTAATTATGTGCAGTGTGAACCCAAACCAAAGGTAGCCATCTGCTGCAAACGGATCAATCATTGAAAGCGAAATGTTCTCTTGAATGTTTTCCGTTCTCGCCTCTAGTTATTAACAGTGAGTGCCACTAACTTTTCCGTAAACCTTCACTGAGGAATGATTTGCGTGAAGGAAAGGGTTGTTGGTTTTGTTGGTATTAAAGTGAATGTAAAGCGGGAAGTTATTGACTTATTCTGACTTCGAGTTTCTTTCCTGTCAACCAGACTAGCAGAGGCTATTTGATTGCATTAGACAGAAAGCCTTTGTGAAAGCCTGCATCATCCATGCACCGCATGACTCACGGAGGAACAGTGTGTTTTGAATTAATCGTAACGAGCGGCGGAGCAGTCGAGAGCTAGGTTGTGGTCAAGGCATTTTTCTCTCAGTAATGGCAGCGGATAATTGGGTGGATCTGCTGTCTATGTCCGGGTGAACGGTCATTGTTTTTGTGACTCAGACAGAGTGTATCATCTGAAGGTCTACCAGCTTTTTTTGTGTTAGACTCATTGTTCAAGGTCAAAGCGTGTTTTGACTGTAGGTCTTTTGTGTTTGGACTGCAGATAAAAGAACAAATGTGTTCACGATAAAACAATGCATCTTGTTTTAAATCCTTGGCAAACAAAGTAATCCTGCTTATTTACTTTCCTCACAGTGTTCATTAGGAAATTCTTGGCATTCGTTTTTGTCCGTACGACTTTGAGGGGGGAAAAATGACTGAATGCCAACACAGCAAAACCACACTAATCAATTACTCTTAATTTTATTAGCCATGATTAAACCGATTACTTTCTTTTCTTTTTTTTCATGTCTTTGTAATGAAAGTGCCATTTTGAGGTTTGGAGCGAGGGAGCCAATTGCGCACATTTCAAAGAACGTTGTTCATCATACGTTAGTTGGCACTGGGGGGGAAAACCCCCAAAATGGTACTCATCTCATTATGTGAATCCATCTGTCACAGGCCGACTCATATAAGACCCCTGTAGCGCCTGTGTAAATAGAATTAGCACAAACTGTGTCCACGCTAATTATCTCAGGCTTAGCGTCATCCCTCACTTAATGTGATTTTAGGATGAAGAGGAAGAGATTAAACTTGAGATCAACATGCTAAAGAAATATTCACATCACAGAAACATTGCCACGTATTATGGAGCATTCATTAAGAAGAGTCCTCCAGGACACGATGATCAGCTGTGGGTGAGTAGTTTTATTTTAATTTAATTATTATTAGTTAAATTTTATACAGTTTATAGAACATGAGAGGAATTTATTATGGATTTATACCACAGTGCTGTTGAATTCTTTAATCTTCCTTAATTGGTCAGATGTTCTTTTTACAGCAACTGAACGATCTGCTGCTTTCGTATTGTAAGGTTAATAATCAGAAACATGTTGTTTAACCACAAAAACCATAGTGATGATTTCTGAAAGGAGATGTTTATTTTACGTTTATGGGAGGAGTCTGCAGCGTAGTCACTTTTTTTCTGCAAGTTTTCCGCTTCGGGGAAGTCTTCATAACTGACGACTTTGTGTTTTCCTGATTTGTCAGTAACATGATGATCTGCATTTTATTTATTTATTTTCTCCCAAAGAGATTGTTTTGAAATTGCGATAACGTATGGAACTAAATTTGTGCCAAAAGCACTGACTGTAACTTTTCAAGAAACAAGATAAAGTATTCAATACTTTAGTGAAATAGAAAAGCACAGTGGCAGAAATTTAGCATGGTCTTCAACAGCGTTCTTTTAACGGTTTTCGAAGCTTCGTTTTCAATTTGAAGCTTTTTGTTTACATTCGTCATTCTGGAACAAACTTCTCATGTAGGTGGGGCTTAACAGCGATTTACTCTCATTGGCTAGTGAGATTTGGATCGACAGCTCCCTGACCAGGAAGTAGTGAATTTTGGAGAGCGTTCTGAATGCGGTTCTCTGTATAGTTCTAGTGTTTGTACTTTGTAGTGGAAATAACTGACTGACTTGGTCAGTATATTTGTTTGTAATTAATATTCAAGGTTTCCGTTGACTCCTATGATTTTTATTTCGTTTTTTTTCCGAGATCAGCGAAATTAGCGGCATCGTCATCCTCCTCAGCTGGACACTTGAGCTGTCAATCCAGATCTCTCTAGCCAATGAAAGTAAATCTCATGTGTGAGATTTGTGCCAGAAAGAGGAACGTAACTATTTTCATCCGTTTCTGGAAAGGTTGCGTTCAAATCCTTTTGGCGTAAATTTGCTTCCTTAATATCGGAGACTAACTTTTCTCATGGATGTAACTATAAACTGAATTTATTTATTTATTTATTATCGACAAACTTGAAATTCTGAAAGATTTCCGTGGTATGAGAGTAATAAAACACTTTGGGGACCTTTTGTATTGGGACACATCACTCCTAGAACAGCACATGTTTTTATCCCTTACTTACTGTGTCTTGCTGTAGCTGGTGATGGAATTCTGTGGAGCTGGCTCAATCACAGACCTGGTGAAGAACACAAAGAACGGCTTGAAGGAGGACTGGATCGCCTACATTTCACGAGAGATCCTTCGAGTGAGTAGATTTAACCACACCATTTTCAGTCTTTCCTTACAGTTCTCGCCAATGCTGCGTGCAGTATAAACACAACGGTATAAGAACATGGGATGTGACCGTGCGTGTAGAGGACTACAGCGCAAGACAAACTATGCCAGACAATACATACTGCAGTGCAAGAAGCAAGACCATACTCGGTGCAAAAAAACTAAAAATCTAACTATTGTATGTGCAAGAGGAAGTAGAGGTAGTGCTTTCAAATCTTATAGTGAAAATCGGGTATAGTCAAAATTATCAATAAGTTGCGATTTATTACACATTCAGTTGCAACTGCATTGAAACATTTGGTTTGTTATTATTATTTGTAGACCCTTTTTCTTTTTTTTTTGGTCCAAAACGGTTTGCAAGTAAAGTCCAGTGCAGAAGTTTGCATACCGTTTACAACTTCTTTTATGTATTATAGCCACACGCTATACCTTCTTCAGATCCAATCCGGAGATCAAGAGTCATCGCTTATTTTCAGTCTGTTCTTCTGTTGATGTTGCCTTGTTTTTAGGTTGTTGTAACAGGGAACATAGTTCATTCAGAAATCCATGCAGTTTAAGGGGTTAAGGGTTCTTGATTTTTGAGCCAACCTTCTAGTCTTTTGTGCATTAAATCTGCCAGTTAGGGCTTGGTTCTGAAATGTGTGTTCTCATAACCTCGTGTGTTCAGGGTCTGGCCCATTTGCACGCACACCACGTCATCCACCGTGACATCAAAGGCCAGAACGTCCTGTTAACTGAGAACGCCGAGGTCAAACTAGGTGAGCGACGTTAACAGTAGTAATTGTGGGTAATTTTAAATATTCCTCTCCGCACAAATCGTTTATTGCTTTAGTCCAGTGTCTGCTTCAGCTTGTCGTCTGTGATGTTCTCCAGTTGATTTTGGCGTGAGCGCCCAGTTGGACCGGACAGTCGGCAGGAGGAACACTTTCATTGGCACGCCTTACTGGATGGCACCCGAGGTCATTGCCTGCGACGAGAACCCTGACGCTACCTATGACTACAGAGTATGTTTATTCTTCAGAAAAATATACCAGTGTAAATTAAAACGGTTCTGTGTGGTGTTCTGTCGTCAGTATGCTCATTGCGACGCTCACTAAGACCACTAATTGTCTTTTTGTGCAGAGTGACCTGTGGTCGTGTGGAATAACGGCTATCGAAATGGCCGAAGGCGCTCCCCGTACGTATTTTCTTTACATCTTCATTACTCACAGTCGTGCTCATGTAATGTTCGGGTGGACAAAACTATCATTTGTGAAAAATGTAACTGACTAGCCTAAAAAGTGGTTTTTATAATACAAAGCTCGTTAGCTGGTTAAGTACATAGAGATGTATCTTTTTTTTTTCCCCAAGTTTTTAAAAATGTTCTTACCTTCCATTTTTCCCCATTCAGCACTTTGTGACATGCACCCAATGCGAGCTCTCTTCCTCATCCCGAGAAATCCACCTCCTCGACTCAAGTCCAAAAAATGGTAAGATTCTTGAACAGTTGCACCTTTTTTATGTGCGTGTTAGTTCATGAATTCTAATCATCAAATGAACTTTTATGGAGATTTATTATACGAGACTTTTCCATCGCAGTGCGTTTGTAAAATCATTTGCTTTTTATCAGTGTTCTGACATAATTTCCAGCCATATGTCCTCTACCTGGTCCCTAAGGCCTGCTTAGAATGTCAGGAATGTGGTGATTGGTTTCCACTGCTGTGAGTGCATTATCCAAATATAATAGGGTGGCTACGGAAGCCAGACAAATGCCAAAAGGAGCATTAGGTGGAAGTTGCCCCGTACTTGTTCAGTTGCTGTGAATGTTGTATCTCCTATTGAGAAAATTTATGAGGTCTGTTTTTCAGGTTGTTCAATCGTTTACTCGAAGTACAAGGTTTATTTATTGGAGAATTCCTAAGACTGGTTGTAAGAGTAGAGCTAATATACATCCTGCCCATTTATGATTTTCTGTCATTAACAACCTGGCATCTATAGCTTGTGCGAATGGAGTAAAACAGAACAAAGGTCTTTCCATTTGCCTCTTATAACCTTGGCTGGGTGATCTCAGTTCTCAGACATGTAATCTCACAATTTCCATGACACAACCCTCTGAAAATCTTGCTTCTCTGTCTTCTGCAATAAAACCCCAATCCAAGAAGCTGAAGCAAGTTCTTGCCAGGTTCAGGGCTGACCTCATTCTCTTCCTCAGGGCACACTTCTACATCGCAGCTCTCATTGTTCAAACTTCCTAAAGCTGTACCTAGACAAGTGGACCATGAAGACATCCTGAGAGAGAAAAGTTCTCCTTTTATCTCCTGGGGAAATGTTAATATTTTACATATGGGTTTTT
>JAOUWY010000045.1:6808274-6819094 GCA_025728095.1 Prietella phreatophila | reverse complement strand
TTGTCACATGAAAAGATATCATCAAATATTTACAAAAATGTGAGGGGTGTACTCACTTTTGTGAGATACTGTATATTATACAATCTATCTGATATAATCTATATAAAATGATGCTTCACTGAGTAATGTCCTATTTATCAGGTCACTGACTTTTGGTGTACAGTCATAGAAAGGAACTTTGATCTTTTTTTAAATAATCAGTAACACTTAAACCCCCATCCATCCCAATTTATAGTTACCATTTATATACTCATGGTGTTTTGTTCTCTGTGTTGTGTTTTTAGGAATAAACCTTAAAACCATTTATAAACTTGGTTCTCATGTAAGTATGGATTTATTCCAATCCCTAAAATGCCACAGGGAGAAACTTTGTTGTAAAATGCTAGGTACATTAACTGGCAATTATGAAATGACTGGTGTCTTGAACTCTGAGCTTATTGTTTCTAGCAGGTGCTAACGTCACTCAGCACTACCAAATACCAAAAGCATTTTAATTGGTACTGATCCTGTAACACTTTTCCTTAATGAGTCTGTGTTAACAGACACATAATTGTAGTGTGCGGTGCACTGTACATAAAACACATATGGACAGAACATACTGTTAACATACTGTCATTCAATTGACCAGCAATCATAAAAAACAAATAAACAGAGGATGAACAGAGTTGAATGGCCCATACCAGTAGAGGTGGTTGAGAATTGACTACTGCAGTGTTTTTTTTAACTTGTGATGTTGAGTGTGTTGTGCCAATTTGAAATAAGCAGCTACACATATAGTGGTGCTTGAAGGTTTGTGGAATTTTCTATATTTCTGCATAAATATGACCTAAAACAGATTTTCACAGAACTTTTCAAAGTTGACAAACAGATAAACAAATGAGACAAAAATATTATACTTTGTCATTTTTATTAAGGAAAATGATCTAATATTTCATATCTCTGAGAGGCAAAAACATCTAGGATTAGCAGTTAATTTGAAGGTGAAATTAGAGTCAGTTGCTCATCAGGCTGGAAAAGTTTATAAACCCATATTTAAAGGATTTGGACTCCATGAATCTACAGTCAGACAGATTGTGTACAAATGGAAGAAATTCAAGACCATTATTATTCTCCCCAGGAGTGGAGACCAACAAAGATCATTCCAAGAGCAAGTTGTGTAATAGTCCGTGAGGTCACAAAGGAACCCAGGGTAACATATAAGCAACTAAAGGCCTCTCTCACATGGAATGCACTTCCAATCTCAATCCGGACTGCAGAAACTCTCACCATCTTCAAAAAACAACTAAAGACCCACCTCTTCCGTGAACACCTAACCAACTCATAAAAAAATAAATAAATAAATTTAAAAAATTGCACTTACACCTCTACTCTGTACACTTTGCTTCCTCTAGAACTCAATTATTGGATCTTGTATAGTAGCACTACTTGTATTGTTCTCTGCTCGATATATTGCTTTGCTTATTGTAAGTCGCTTTGGATAAAAGCATCTGCCAAATGAGTAAATGTAAATGTAACTAAGGTTAATGTTCATGGGTCCACCATCAGGAGAACACTGAAAAACAATAGTGTGCATGGCAGGGTTGCAAGGAGAAAACCACTGCTCTCCAAAAAGATTGACTCTACAATATGCTAAACATCAAGTGGACAAGCCAGATGGCTATTGGAAAAACATTTCATGGATCTATGTGACCAAACATAACTTTTTGGTTTAAAAGAGAAGCATTATCTTTGGAGAAAGATCTTATGCATTCCAGCATAAGAACCTTATCCTAGCTGTGAAACATGGTGGTGGTAGTATCGTGGTTGTGGCCTGTTTTGCTGCATCTGAGCCAGGACGACTTGTCATCGCTGATGAAACAATGAATTTTGAATTATACCAGTGAATTCTAAAGGAAAATGTCAGGATATCTGTCTGCGAACTGAAGCTCAAGAGAAAGTGGGTCATGCAGTAAGACAACGACCCTAAACACACAAGTCATTCTACCAAAGATTGGTTAAAGAAAAATAAAGTTAATGTTTTTGAATGGCCAAGTCAAAGTCCTGACCTTAACCCAAAAGAAATGTTGAAACTTGAAACAAGCAGTTCATATGCGGAAACCCACCAACATCCCAGAGTTGATGCTGTGGAATGAGTTGGACTAAAATTCCCCCAAGCTGATGTACAGGACAGGACCGACATTTAGTTGCAGTTATTGCTGCACAAGGAGGTCACACCTGATACTGAAAGTTCACAAATTTTCAAGCACCACTGTATGCTCATCATTTATAGGAATATACCAGACATTTAGTGCTTTTACTTTAATCTTTTTTTCTGATTGTCTTTTACCCACTTGGATATACAATCACATTTGACCTTTATGAGGGACTAAATACCATTCCAACTGTTTCATTGGTCACATTTCCCAGGGTAAACATGGATATGTATTTTAAACACCAAGAGGATGGAAACCCGTAATGTCAAAACATTAAATATCCCTTGGTGTGCATCCTGTTTTTACATCCTTGGAAAACCCATGGTGTGTCAGGTGTTCCATGAATATTAGTCACAGCTAGAGACAGAACAAGTCCGGTATGACAATTTTTCTTAGCAAATACAGGGTGTCCCCAAAATCTCCATACATAGGAGAAATTAACACTTTTTAGCAAAATGTAACTTTATTTACAATACATCCTCTACATGATTGCCATTTCTTTGTCAAAACGCACAGAGTTGTCTCTCCCAACTTTGGCTCCAAGTTTGGCAACAGCGTTGTGTGTAATTTGCTTGCCATGTTTCCTGTTAAAGTCCATCCCAACCTCCCAATATTCCCAATCCAGACATGAGAATGATTTAAGTATGTTATTCATTTGTCAAAGGCATACTTATAGGCTTACCTGGAAAAAAAATTATCATATGGAAAAAATCCCACATATAAAAGTGGACCACAAAAAATGTCCCTAAAGAATTCTTTGTAAGGCTTATGGTTTGAGGCATCTAATTAGTTTATACTTCTAAAAAACAAATAGTAGCTACTTATAGTAAAGAGCAAAAGGGTCCCAAGAACCTAGATCCTTAGTAGCATCTACAGGAACTGCAATGTTCTGCTGAAATACTGAAATAATTTGTTAAGAGATACTCTCAGTCATCTGGAAACTCCCTTAATTGGATATTACCAGTGCACAGATCCTAACCTGCCTTCTCCATAGCATGCTTCCAAAAGTGAGCCACACAAACAGCCATTACAAAGCAGTGCATGCTCTGACTATTATCCAAACACACAACCCTTCCACTCCTTGGTTTCCAGGACAGAGCTTAATGAGTCACCACTCCACCCAAATAAGACTGAATCCCTAAAGCCCAAGTGGAGCCTTAACACAGCTGTGCATATGAAGTAATGTGTAAACTTATAAGTACCACCTTTAGCTAAATGAACACATGCTCTCATGTTCATGCTAATCAGTCCAGATCTGTTATCTCAATCGCTATCCTTAAATCAAATATGAAAACCATGAACGGGTGCTGAGGAGGTAATCTAAGGTACGACTCAGGGCATGACAAATTGCCTGCTTTAGAGAATTCTCCAAATGGATCAAAAGCATACATCAAGATAAATGTTGAGGAAATTGTTTGTTTAGTTTTTTTTATCCCACTAACAAGCACATTGCTTAAATTTCTTGGCAGAAAATAGTCAACAGTCTTGAATTCATATGTTGTGACGTGTAATCTTCAGATCTGGACGATTTTCATAAACAATGTGTGATATGGATCAAATTACATTTCATTTAATTTCAAGCTTGGCCATGGGCTATCATGCTATGCACCAATTCCAAAATGTATAGAGCACAACTGCAGCTAATTTGCACTGACCACAATTTAAAGCAATTTAGCTATACAAGAGAAACATGGACATATGTGTCAATATATAAAGATAGGCTCGTCCAAAGAATTCAAGGATATTCTGGCACTAACTTGACATATACAAAGTTCCTTTTGCCCTGGCAAGCATGTCTGAATGGGGGATTTTGAACCCCATATAGTGGTTTTCAATTCCATCCCAAATGTTTTTTGTGAGTTTTTATTTGAATAGAAATTTGGCCCATACATAGTTTCCCTCCTTGGTCTGCATTCCTCTGAATTTCATCATGCTTCCCTTTCTATAGTTCCATAAGTTCATATTTTTTCACAGAGACAGCTGTAATATCACTAAGAACCCCGTGATCTTGGATGAATGATCTTGAGGACAGACACACAGAGTCGATTAGGGATGGCAATGTCGAACGTAAAAGTCTGAAGAAGAATGCATGCAAAATATCCTCTAATTATCTAAGGCAACACTCTGAGGAATGTCTGGTTCCTTGGCAACAACCACTATTCCTCTCAAACAAGTGGCTTCTTTCATAACAAACTTGACACAGGGTGCATCTGTGGTGTGGCACTAATGCATTCAAAAGTTGTTTTTTTATTTTTATTTATTTATTTATTTATTTGACATTTTTGCATCTTTCTCAAATGCTCCCACACACAACCTTATACTGAAAATTTAATTGGCTGAGAAACTAACTACACACACATATATATCAATGTCTAAATAAAGGTAATTATAGCATATGTTATGTTTTATGTGATAATGGCCAACCAGGCCTGATCAAAAACAAGAGCTAGAGTACAGAAAATTTGCAATACAGTGTGGCAAGCCTGGTCATCCAAGTACTGTCCAAAATATCCTTAAGATATCTCTTAGATACAAGCCTTTGGAGTTCTTGATTGCCCCAAATTATTAAGTGTATGCTTCACTTATTTCCAAGAAAGCATGGCCTTTCTCTGTATAAATCAACCATGTCTCTACAAACTTTGATGCCCAGACTAGGAACAGTATTAGCATTTGTTCGCAGAATTGGTTTGTCCCATTTTCCTGTCTAAAGCACCGTTGAGAAATCAACACCCTGTAGTTCATGAGAAGAATGGACAATGTCTTGGGCCAAAATCATAAACCCTAAACACTTGCCTGGTTGCACGCAATCACAGATCATTTTATGAACCCCTTCAACCACCTCCCCAACCCTCCCCCAAATGATTCCATTGCAAAGCTACTTTGTGAAGCTGCCAGATTTTTCTCATGCTCTCCCTGGTGGCCCTGACTCATACAGTACATGACTCATGAAAAGAAGTGTGGGGGAATTTTTCTAGTACCTTGATGAGCTCTGGAGTAACACACCCATCACCCATTCACACCTCCATTTGGCAGGAAATTCAATTGAAACATCTGGAGAGACAGAAGTGACACTGTCCATATGGCAGAAAACAATTCCCTTTATGTAGATGCCAGAGGTTATATGCTGTTACTTGGCTTTAGGGGGAGAAAAGGGCAGGTGATCATTTTCGTTCCAGAGAAAAAAAAATCCCCTCTGTAAAATTAACAGCTTTGGGAGTTCCCCTTTATTGTAGATTTGAGGAATTTCTCCTATGCACAGAAGTTAATCATTCTAGCATAGTTCTTTTGGCAACTGGTTTTATCGGAGATTTTACAGAGAGCTGACTGTTGCCCAGTTCTTTGAGATATTGAAGTGTTTCAAATACAAGATCAACACCCTTATATTTTAACTTCCAGCATACAAAAATGTTCCTGTTGTCACTGAAGGAACTATATGAGTTGCCATGAGCTATGTTAAAAAGCAATTTCTGTCTTAAGAGGAAGTAGTGCATTAAAATCTACTGAAAGAGCAGACATAGAAGTATACTCTTTGTATAACTTACAGCAGACATACAGTAGTTTGGGTAACTGGCTGAATGTATGTACAGCAAACAGTTGAATCAGTGTGAGATTTATTTTAATTTGCATAAATCTCAATGTGAAGTGGGTAGTAAGGTCTCCCAGGGGGTAGTGTTGCAGCCTCACATCTCCAGGGTCCTGGATTTGATTCTGAGCTAAGGTTACTGTTTGTGTGGAGTTTCTATGCTTTCTCTGCCCGTGTCTGAGTGAGTTTCATCTGGGTTCTCTGGTTTCCTTCCACTAACCAAAAACATGCCAGCAGGTGGACTGGCTGTATTGCCCTATAGGTGTGAATGAGTGTGTGTATAGAAAGAATAAAGCAGTTACTGAGGACAAATAAATAAATTAACCCTTTACATGATCACATTTTTTTGTGCATAATATAGTATGTGGCTATGCTAAATTGTGTGTAGGTGAGAACGAGTGTATAAATGTTCATGTGTGGTGCCATGAGATGGACTGGCATCCGAATAAAGGGTGCATCCACCATGTCTCTGATGAGGATAAAGCAATTACTGAAGATTAATAAATGAATTAATAAATTTTCTAGGCCCAGAAAAAGTGTTCACAAAATTGTTGGTAAAATATAAGTTTGAATACAGACAATGCCTCAGACATCACCAGCTAGGAGTCCTTTTCTACAAGCATGTTAGGCTTCCCTGTAGTGCTGCGGTAGGGCTGCACATGACTCGGAGGAAGCATGTGTTACCTCTCACCATTCCCATGTGGCAGCTATCATGCAAT
This sequence comes from Prietella phreatophila, assembly GCA_025728095.1. Lineage (NCBI taxonomy): Eukaryota > Metazoa > Chordata > Actinopteri > Siluriformes > Ictaluridae > Prietella > Prietella phreatophila. Next base: position 6,812,600 of record JAOUWY010000045.1, on the reverse strand, counting down.
AGGAGAAAACTAACTAGTAGTTTGGAACCGACATTGAACAAGCTCACAGAAAATGAGATAAATATCCAGGGGAAAAACATCTACAATGAACACAACAGAATGATTCTCTGTCAGAAAGGGTTCCAAATACTGTAGAACCCATTTGGAAAGCTAAGAACCCTTAACTGCCCCCCCCCCCCTTCCTGAAAACAAAAACTGGAGAACAATCATTTCTTAGAGCGTACTTACTGTAAAAAAAAATTATCAGTGTTGCAAGAACACTCATCTTTTCCCAGAATTACACTTAAGTTGATATTTTTAACTTCTTCGACAATTCTAAAAATGCACAAACTCTGTACAGTCTAGAAGAACATGGGAAGGAAAAAGTAATTTTAACAGTAGTTGTAAAAGATAGATACAAAAAAGCGGTCATACAAAATGACTATTAAATATTTTTAAAGAGATATTTTAAATTACAATCTGTGAAAGTATAATTGATGGATTATCTAACTTTTTCCTTCCTAATTATCCATCTCCTTGTATACTTTGGTACAAGTGGTTACGTTTTGAAGATGATGTCAATGACTTCTATTTGTTTACAAACATCGAAAGATACATGAGCTACACTTTTTGTGCACTGAACCAGGCACAGTCTCAGTTAAATGGTCCAGGGCTCGGCATGGGGGAAAAAAAACACTACAGTGAAATAGGAAATGACCACAAATTTTTTTGGCCCATCTTCTGTCAGATTCTCAGACCATTGGAATGTGCTCCTTCAAATTAATCTAAGATCAGTCCTATTAAACCAGTAACCTAGGGGTCAGATTCAGCCTGTATCAGTTTCTAAATGGAATGAATAAGGCTTTCCATTCATTAGTAGTAGGCCATTTTAGAGTGGAATGATAATAAAAATAATAGTGGAAAGAGGCTATATAGACAAATATAAATGCAAAGTCTTTTGCTGATGCTTTTACAAAAATCCTTACCAGATTCAATAGCAGAGGTCTTGGAACAGGGAGACTCATTCAATTTATTCATTCACCTTCACTTATCCTAGTCAGGGTTGTATGGGTCCAGAGCCAATACCAGGCAGACTGGTCTTGAGGCAGGAATACACCCTGGATGCGATGCCAGTCCATTCACACACACATTTACACATATCAGCAATTCAGGATTGACATTTTTGGATGGTGGAAGGAAACTGGGGGACCGGGAGGAAACCTGCACAGACATAGGGAGAACATGCAAAGAAATTCCACACAGACAGTAACCTAAGCTCAGGTTCAAAGCAGAGACCATGAAGCTGTAAGTTTGCATCGCTACCCACTGTGACTGAATACATACTCTAAAGTGAAAATCCAGACAAGCAAGGTCAAAATTAAAAACCCTTATGAAAATGAACGCTGTGTTCCAAGAAGATAGGATTGACGGAAAAACATTATCACCAGCCGCAAACAGATATTAAATTTAACATTCTCTATGTGGACTTGTTTTTTCATGACAAAGATAAATGAATTCACAAAAAGAATTCATGGTTCATTTGTGTAATAACAGGACGAGTGGTAGCATTGCCAACTCACAGCTCTGGAGTCTGTGGTTTACTCACATGCTTGGGTTACTGTTTGGAGTTTCATAAGTTCTCTCCATGTCTGTGTGAGTTTCCTCCATGTTCAATGGTTTCCTTCTAAACCTTGCTGGTAGGTTGATTACTTAGACTTAGATCCTCCCATGCTAGGTATCATATTGAGATAACTTCTCTCCAATACTTCTCTTGTCTCCTGCCAGGGTCTCAGCATCATCCCATGTGATGTTCAATGCCCACAGATCTTGGATGAATGTTCTTCTCCACTTCTCCTCAACTAAACTGCCTGTAAGGGAATGAGTTTGTGCATCTGTGCATGGTGCCTTGCAGAAGACCAGCATTCCCACCTCTCACCCAGTGGTGCCTGGATAGGCAAAGGATATACTGCTACTTGGTTACTAAAGATGAATGAGTAAATTAATAATATATAATTTCTGACTCAATCCATATGTTCTGTATGATTATCCTGGTTTTGCCCACTTGTTTGGAAAATACGATTAACCCTGATCTAGATATTAGCTAGCTGGATATACAAAACAACACAACCTCAGAAGCAAACTGCAAACTAGAGTTAGGTCAGTGAGATGAGGCAGAATTGCACAAACATTAGGACATTCAGGCCAGGAGAACATGCCAAGATGCCGAGGCTGGATCGAGTAGGAGGGTGACAATGCAAATGTGCAGGCTTTAGTGCTACCATGGTGACTAAGCCAGTAGCCCAAAACAAACCAGGCTTTCATGAGATCACAGCTTCGCCCACCACTGTGCTGGGGGTTAAGGTCACCATCAGAGGTCAGAAATCCCTCTCATTCTCTTCATCCTCTTCCTTTTTTCTATCTCTTTCCTGTGTAGTACCCTTCTTAACTGTACAAAGCAAACTTCTTTTCCTGATTTGTGTTGTACCTTTGATTTCGTAAATGGGGAGTGACCGTTTTTCTATTTTCTGTCACTAGATGACTGGATCAGGAACATTTTGTAATGCAAAAGACATCATAAAGTGTCCTCCCACCAAATGTTTGTCTCATTACGTTTCCCCTAAATTACTTTATGTCAAAAATCCTTACAGTTTTGGGCACATATTTACAATTCCCCTTAGACCCAAAGCAAAGTCTCTAAGGACATACTGCATGTCCTTGACCCTAGAGCACAAGATAGACCTAAATATGGAGAACTGTGGCTGTGGGAAAGCCATATTCTCTTACATCATTCTCTGACCTTTGTCATTGCCCAAATCAGTCAATCCAGACTTGTGGTATGTTCAAAGCTTGTAATGAGTTTGCATTTTTCCTCCATTTCTTTTCTGATTTGTTTAAAATAGTCTAAATTCAGCAAAAACTGTATGAGAACATACAGTGTTATATAACTTGGACTTTATGTAGAGTCTGTTTCTCCAAGGTCTAACATATATTGTCTCACGTTTATGTTCAAAGTGCAATTATTATTTAACATAGTATATGCAATATACAATATTACAAAATATGAATGGACATACTGCATAATTACTATGATATTGCTATACAATATCTTTGTATATACCCCAAATTTAAATGTATAATATATTCATGCACACCACTAAAACTCCTCCCTTTCTGTACACTTATATGTTGTCCTAAGAAATGTTAGACTTCCAATGCTTTGATAATACGGTCAACAGTACAGAAATATTGGAACCCGCATTATTGGCACCCAGGTTTCCTCCAGGTCCTCTAGTTCTCTCACCTCCCAAAAACATGGCAGAAGGCAGAGTCATTCATTCATCTTCAGTAGGTGTTCAATCCAGATGACAATGAATTCAGCGCTTAGTCCAGCTACACTGGGTGGGAGGTGGAAATAACCCTGAATGGGATACCATCCACACACATTCATACCTAGGGATTGTTGAGTGTAGCCAATTCACCTGAGAGTAAACAGGAGAACCCAGAATAAATCCACACAGACACAGGGAGAACATGCACAGAAAGCTGTTGAATTGTTCCTAGGTTTGAATGAACGTTTGATCCATGCCTTGATATGGACTCTCTGTATTCCCAGGTACAGGATCCACCATGACCGTGACCAGGATAAAGTGGTTACTGAATGTGAATGAATGAATGAATAAATGACTTAATCAGATAATCACATATTACTCAGATGATGTCACATATGTCCTTAGTTCATGTCCAATTTCAGAAACTTTGTGTTTTTCACATCTAAACGTATATTACTTACATAGTCACATGAAAAATATGTGAAAGAAGGAAGACAGAATGGCCTATTTATATGAATATAAATATGAGTATAAATCTATAGATCTGAGTCATATGCATGGTTGTGTATGGTTGTGTGTGCAACAAAATAAACCTTGTACTGTGTATTGTTGTGTGAATTTGAACTTAATCGGAAGGTTGTGAGTTCAAATCCTGTCTCCCAAGCTTCCACTGCTGGTCCTTGATCAAGGCCCTTAACCGTCATCTGCTTAGCTCGATTGAAAGTCCCTTTGAATAATAACAATCTGCCAAATGAATAAATGTAAATGAAAACAGAAACCACCTACTACCATTTGAACTAAATACAGAACTGAATAGAAATACTGTTTAGTACTGTACTCTCACAGAAAAAAAGGTATTAAACTATACCTGTATTTATCCACTACATGGATGGAAATGTGCAGATAATGTATGTTCAAAGCAAGACTTGTAGTTATGGTCCAGTTTACACCATGAATAATTTATAAAGGTACTGTACATCCACACTAGCTTGTAAAATATACACACTAAAAGAACACT
>JAOUWY010000045.1:6612900-6627185 GCA_025728095.1 Prietella phreatophila | reverse complement strand
GTTTACATGGTAGTTTCTTAATCAAAGTATGGTCTTAATCGGGTTAAGAGTGGATTATTGTTGTCCATGTAAATGCAACTGCTGATGGAGTAAGGGTTCTCCTTAACGAGTGATTCTGTATTGTGCCTGAGTAAATGTGTTTAGTAGATACTTTGTGTACGTTAATACTAATTGAAAATTATGCATCATTATCTAATTATAGATAAATTTACAATGCAGGTTTCCGTCTTAGATTTTTGCATCTTGCCTGTGACCGATTTCCAAACGGGCGTTTATCGAGGTTGCTCCTGACACGGTTGAATCTAACTTGGTCACACCGAGCACTTACGTGGGTTCGTAGAGCGCTGTTATTTTACACCATTAATAGGCTCTGTGTTCAGTGAACGGGAAAGGCGTTTGGAATATGGCCTGAGCATGGGTTTGTACAGGGCCTCGATAATACAACGCTATTCCTGCGTGGAGGCGAGCGGAAGACGGCACCCACGTTGAGGCAGCGCAAAACCACAGTGAAAAAGTCAAGCATGTCGAGCCGTACCGTGGAGAAGTGGCTTATGAAGTGTTCGTGTCAAAAGAATAAATAAGTTTTGACAGACGTGTGAATCACTCTGATCTCAAATACCTAAATTCAAGTTTTCACTTGAAAGGTTGTAAAAGTGTCGTTTTTTTTTTTTTGTTGTTTTTTTTGGTGAACAGGTTATGTCGGCTGGGTGGAGCGGGCTGGCTGAGAAATTGTGCAAATTATGATCACTTCATGCAAATGTGTCTCGGTGTTGTGAAGTGGAAAATACAAATGCTTACAGCTTTGGGGGTTTAATATTAGTAGTTCAGGTGGTTTTATTGTCATTTCAACCTTTAAACAGAAACGAAACAACATTCCTCCAGGACCATGATGCCATGTAAAACAATCCAGAGCTACTCAAGACCGCACAGAACTAACTAAGATTACACAGGACTTCATGAAGTGCGCATGTGCAAGCAGCGCGAGACTGCACAAGAATTATTAAACAGGAGAGTGGGCACTGGAAAGGACAGTGCAGAAGGACTGGGGTCATATGACAAAAATATCACATCACCATACATGAGGACACTTCGATGAAGATATAATTTAGCTAACTAAGTGTCTGCAAAACAGTAGTAACGTAAACAAAAAGCCATTAAACAGAGTTTGACAAAGAAGTTGAAGTTTAAGAAATTGGTGTCAAATCAATCCATCTGTACAGTCCCATTTAATTTGTGCTTATTAAAAACATTTTTAAAAATACATCATACCTAATGATATCTCATTAAAATGCATTGTGTAATCATTTATCATGGTATCCATATTATTTTGATATTGCCCATCCCTACCAACAAGTACACACTTCTTGGGTGGGGGGGTGGATGCAAAGAGACACTACACTATAATAATAAATGTAGTATGAATAGTGTCCTGTTTTGAGCACAGCTGTTTAATTAAACAGAGCCTTTCCCCCTACATGACTGAAAGAAATGGTCCATTAGGTATGAGCTCAAACAAAAAAGGCTCCAATCTCATATGTAGATTATTAGGAGCTTTTAACCTTTTTTTTAAACTTGGCTACACTACCTGCATGCTATATAAAGAATCTAGTGAATGCAGCTAATTTCCTGATGACTACATTGTGACAGGTTTGTCTACGTGATGCATACTTGCTGAAAACATGACTGCGCAAGGTAGGGATCCAGTCCCACGGCACCCGCCAAAAAAAAAAAACAGTCACGGGAGTAGGCGTTTTCTACTTTGTACTTGACTATCTGGAGGGATATTCCGATATGGAGCTTGTGGGAGAAAGAAAGGCCTCAGCATGTGGTAATCATCTGGCACTGTGTGATCTGTTTACTGCTTTCATTCATCATTGCTTTCATCAGTCTTCAGTTACTGTTTTATCCTGGTGATTCAAATGTGTTTGCGTTTTGAGAAAGATAGCTATTTCTAAAATATTCAAACAGTGAATTTGTCCCCACTCCCACCCTAAACACAACTGTGGATACACACCTGCAGGTGCATGTCTATTTGTTTGTTCTTCTCCCCCCTATTTATTTAATTTTTTTAAACTGTCTTAACGTGAGAAGGTGTCAGATGGCCGAGGATTAAATCTGCATGGACTCATTTCCACTTGCGGAAATGTATTATGTTTACACTGTGGCACACCGTTAACAGTAGAGGTCAACCGGTTTGTGGATTTTACCTGTAACTGAGTACGGTGGTACCTGCTGAAAACCAATTAATCAACCCTTAGTGTTTAAAAATGATACTGTTTAAAAAAACACTCAAAGTAAAATATTGCTGAACTTTATTACAAAGCTAAACAGTACTGGCGGTACCATGAAAATGTAATGTACTTGTTAAACAAAATAAATCGCGAACCTGTGCAGCCGTGCATCTTACCTTCGCTTTCGAATTTCTGGGTTTGTTATTCTTAATGGAAAAACAGTACCACGACAAACTCGCTGATATTAAACATGGAGCTTTTGATCACGTTCTTGTTGTCTTGTCAGTCAGCTTGCCACGCGATGAATGAAGTCTGATCTGTGCTGCGACTCTGACTCGTTCAGACGCGGTCAGTTTTTAATCGTATTGTCTGTTCTCTAACTGAACTAAATTGTTTTTATTACTATTTTTAAAAAAGCAAAATGACATTCGGGGCGGTGCCACGGTGGGCAAGTGATGTGATTGGTATGCAGCTGAACCATATGGAACACCGGTAACCGAGACTATTGCAGAAGACCTAGTTAACTATTAATAAATATATATTAATAAATAAGATCCAGACTGAACAAAAAAGTAACACTCCAAATAACAATCGAGACGTCCAAAATTAATTCAAAAACACTTCAAATAACACAACAGAATTAGTCAGTGATGGGCTCGTACTGTATGATGGCGGCGGATCCTTCTCAGTCGCTCCCGCAACAGGAAAAACTCGGTGTGGATTTTTGCCGCTGACCAAGTTCCAGCAATCGGTTTTGGATTATTGGTCGACCTCTAGTTAACAGCGCAGCATGTACACTAGGATCTAGTGTCACATGTACAAAACACTAAGCAGGAACACTGGTGTTTCGCAGTAGTAAAGAGAATGTATGTGAAAATGAGAGGTGGGTGATCATATCATTCCGATATCATGTTTCCATTCCTCGCTTTGCCTTTCCAATGTCTCCTGCATGTTTCTCAGGTCCCCAAAGGGTTTTCTCTGGCCCCTAAAAAGTCCTTGGCTTCATTGTTTTTGCAGTGTTCTGACGGTGGGACCTTCATCCAAGCTCCGTTTTGCTTTTGTGCTAGATCTGATTTTGTTTGCGGCTCGTTTTTGGGTTTACCTCAGAGCCCCTCATCTGCATCTCGGTACGCATATGTTTTCGTACATCTTCACAGAATTATAAATCAGCCCTAGATATAGGTTATGGTGAAAATGCATTCAGAGCAACACGCACACAACAGGAAGACATCCAATTTGCCATCATGCATATTCATTGCAGTTTATTGGCGTGTAAATTTGTAGAGATGTTTCAAGGCCATTTTTAGTCATTTCTATTAAATTGAAATCTATTATTCAACATATATTATTTTTTAATGGTGGAGAACGATCCATTTGGAGCTAGTTCAGATGTGATCAGCAAGATGTGTATTCCTGGTTAAATATACTTATGTCGCAGCTTTTTATTTCCAATTACATCAAATAAAATTATTGTTACTCAGCCTTGTACAGCATGACGTAAGAGGATTCTAGGTTAAATCATAATGCGTATTCATTGCACCATCGAACCTACTGTCTTGAGGAGGTCTGTTAAATATTATACGTCTCGCTGTTGTCAGGTCTTTTGCATTATTTTTGAGTGTGTGAAAGTGGTTTTTGTTCTGAAAGTTGTGTCTGTGCATGACTGATAAGCTGTTATAGAGTGTCTTTTCTGCCTCTCCAACTCTGTTTTCATAGAGCTCATTCACCACTCATGAATATTCATAAGCAGGCCCAAACTGCTTATTCATATTCACTGCCTGACTCACTCAAGTTCGATTAGCTGAAACTCCTCGTAGTATTTATTTCTTTGTTTAGTAATTTGACTTCCAGTTTCCAGTGAATGTGTGTGCTAGTGATGCGGCTACAAAATGTACGCTAAAATAACAAGGAAATTCTTACATTCTTATCAGCTTTAAATTCTGATCCATGTAATGTAACTGACCAATTAACAGCTTTAAACTAACACATCTGCATAAGACTTTGTAGGTCCTGAGGGTTTTGCAGGGATTTCAGGGATTCGCGGTCTAGTTGGAATTGGCAGGAAATCTTCCAGCAAGTGTGTGTTGTCTGCCATCTCAGACACGCCCTACGTCATTGTGCCCAAACTTCCTGCTTTTATAGCTCTTCACAAAGAGCCTCAGGTATTACAGTGGAGAACACGGTCCTACCAGTCAGGGATTCACAGCAAAAGCTCAGCTGTGCCACAATTAAACACAAGACTGTCAGTGTTGGAAAACTGAGCTAGGATTAGCATGAGGTCCGAAAGCTTTTATCATCCAGTAAAGTGTTTCCCAATTCTGATTTCTGACCACGTCACTGTACTGCAGGATAATTCATTTAATAGCCTATAGTCTCATGTAATGTTTCATATCTCTTTTTCCACACCCAGCTAGCGTAGGGCGAAAAGATGACCTGCTCAAAACCGTTGCTTCTTGGTTTTGGACTCACCAACTCTGTTCTATCCATCTAATAGAAACTTAGGTGGTGGTTGTTTTTTTGTTGTTGTTTTTTTTTGTTTTTTTTGTTTTTTTTCTTACCACATCCGTTGTTTTCATTCTTCTAAATATGGCTATATTGTGATAGTCTAGATCTTAGTCCTTGGTTTTTCTTCGCTGGAACGCCCACTTCTCATAGGCCAGTCGAGCTAAAACCAAAGTCCTGCTTTAATATGCCGTCCATCAGGTTGTCTTTAAATAAGTCCAGGCAGTTGAGTCTGTCCGGGTCATTTTCCTAATTAAGAATTATATTTGGAGCTGAAGGCTATTTAAAGTCCATGACTGAATACACTAGTCACAGGAAGTTCACCGGAAGGTTGCAGGTTCTCTAGCAAATCACTGTTGTTAAATTTCTCACTAGGACTATGTTTAACCATGAATGGTAATTCATCTACGTCCTCAGTCTGTGGATGTGATGAAAACCCACTCATTCTCCAGATCCTTATTCAGAGCTCTACTGTGCTTTCTGAGGAGCATATTAAAGCATTCATTTTTCAAAGGGAGCACCGAGGGGGGAAATGCACATTATTTAGGCCTCCAGCAGATGATAAACATGCTTTGCTAATGGGGATGTGATGGTCAATGTGAACGTTATTGATTAGGCTTGTGCAATGGAACGTTGGAAATTCCCCTACTTCAGTCTACTCAGTTTAATCAGTCACAGTAATCAATGACGAGTCCAAAAAACAAACTAGATGACAGTTTAAGTTCTGTAAAATGTATTTTAATATTGCATCTGTTAGTTTTTTTTTTTACAGTTGCAATCAAAAGTATTCAACCCCCAGTGCAAATCAGGTTTATTGTCAAAATGTACAGACTTTCAGCTGTTTGCGATGAACAAATCAAACAAAAGCAATTGAAATGGTTCAACATGACGAATGCTTCAAGTGGTTTCCCCAATTCTTCTGAAAATGCAACTTATGATTTCTCCAGTTTCAAAATTATTCAACCCCTTCATGGCAAGCTTTAGTTCTTAGATTATCCTTTTGTTATAACCTGCTGCAAATGAGATGCGTAACCAGACACCAGCTTCTGGCAGCGTTCTTGAGGAATCATCCCACTCCTCATGAGCAACGGCTTCAGGTTCAGTAATATTCTTGGGTTTGTGTGCTGCAATTGCCTTCTTCAAATCCCACCAGAGATTTTCTGTGAGGTTCAAGTCAGGTGACTGTGTTGTAGAATCTTCCAGGTCTGCAACCAAGCCTTGGTGGAGTTTGAGAGACGCTTGGGACCATTGTCCTGTTCAAAGGTCCAGTGAAGCCCAAGCTTCAGCTTCCTCACCAGCGGCATGATGTTTTCTCCTAGGATTTCCTGATACTTCAATGAATCCATTTTGCCTTCCACATGCTGAAGGTTTCCTGTGCTGGAGGATTCAATGCAGCCCCAGAGCATCATTGAGCCTCCACCATGCTTGACTGTGGACAGAGTGTTCTCTATTCATTCTTCTTCCTCCAGAAAAGTTACAGTTTTCCACTTATTCATGATTTTGATCTGACTTCTTGCGCTTTTGGGTCAGTAGTGGTGAACATCTTGGACTTCTGGCATGGAAACCTTCTGCATTAAGTACGCACCTTACTGTGCTCAGTGAAGTCTTGCTGCAGGTTTTTCGCAATCACTCAAGGGTTTTTCACAACCTGCCTCTCAGAAATCTGCTTGCAGCCGTTGACGGCTTCCTTTTTCTGCCTCGTCCAGGTATTTCATGTTTTCTGCCCCTGGCCATTTCAGGTATTTTATGAATTTTCTGCCCCTGGCCATTTCAGGAATTTCATGTGTTCCAGCTCCAGCACACCTGGTGCAACTAATGAAAGCATGTGTGCTTGAGACACCTGTTTTGCATATTTATGCTGTTATGAGCGATTCTATTCAGGGGGTTGAATCATTTTGAAACTGGAAGTCATTATAAGTTGCAGTTTCAGTTGAATTTGGGGAAACCACTTGAAGCATTCGTTATGTTGAACAATTTCAATTGGTGTTAATTTGTTCATTGCAAACAGCTGAAAGGGTTTAAATTTTGACAATAAACCTGATTTGCAATCGGAGTTGAATAATTTTGATTGCAGCTGTAAGTGTCGAACCACAAAAAATGTCAGACGGTGAAAAAATCAACTACTTTGATGGGAACATGCAAAAAAAACAAACCAAGCATTCCTCAATGCAAAACTGCCTGCTTGTGTGTGTTCACCAGAGCCGGCTCGCTACAGGCGTACGTTCGTGTAGTGTGAGCGGTTCAGTGAGTGTAAGCACCCCGACAACAAGTAACAAGAAGAGAGATGAGCAGCAGCCAGTGACTGTCTCAGGCGAAACTATTGATTAAGTATTTGGCATGTCGTACAGCAAAAAACAAAGTTTCCTGGTGACACCAGTATAGAGAGAGCTATGTTACGTCACACTGTACCTCATATTCTCTTTGCAGAACAGACAATATTCATTGCCCGAGTCTCCCCATCCAATTAATTTTTTAAAATCTTGATTCTGTACAAAATAGTGCAGAAACAGCCACCACAGCCAGTTGATTTATTCTTCACAAAGGCTTTTCACAATGGGGTCAAATGTGTCTCGAAGACGCATTATGATCCGATCACTCAAACCACATTCGGAGGTGGTCAAGACTACATCATATTCATTTGAACGCAAGCATACGTTGATTCATCCTGGACAGCAGCGAAGGACCACCTAATCAACAGTGGCATTGCCCTAGCCAAAAATATGTAATCATTGCAAGACTGTTGTGAAATCTAATAGACTGAATGGGGAAAAGTAGTGGTTTTTCATCGCATCATTTGCCCCCTCGGAAGTTTTGTTAGTAGACTGTGCGATTAAAACCTCTGCCGCTGTCTGTACAGGTACACGAGAGAGGATTCGCGGGACATTTCTGCTTGAAAATGAATGCATTGGTAATGCGATGCGACAGCCTTGACCGGAAACGATGTATGAAGTCCCGTCAGAAATGGTCACCGGAGACACATTCATAATGCCAGTTGTGTACAGCTATGCGACTCCGCTGTCCAGTTGTGATCTGATCACCCAGGATGCGTTTTAATACCAGGTGTGAACGTATCCAAAGCCACATAATGGAATGTGCATGGGAATATTCTCCCGAGAAAGTGGGATTTGCAGATCTTGGGCACAAAAAAACACTTCTGACTCACCCGTATGCCTTGTGTACGTGTAGTGTCTAAGCCCCAAGTGTGTGTGTGTTGAGTATGAAATCCAGACCTGTTGCTATAAGAGGTCTCTGTAGTACATATAAATAGCATTTAGGCAGTGATGCTCAGCAGCGTCTCAGTGGAATTTTTTTTGACATTTTGTTTGATTTTTATAATTATAAGGATTCTCTTTCAAGGTAAATTATCAGGGGAAACCATCAGAATTGAATGATCACATGTCTCTCTCTCTCTTTTTTAGCTGCACATAGGGCTCTTCGATATGGACTTAAAACTATAATCACGATATTTTCTGGTGTTTATTGCGATAACGAGATCAGTGACGATATAAATATAGTACCATTCACCACTGTTTTTAGCTACAAGTGATAGCTGTGATCTTGAGAGCCTCAGAAACAGAAAAATGATTTTCTGAAACCAAACCAGATCCAGATTGTAGAGGTGCAGCAGTTTCTCGTTTAGTGATGAACTCCTCAGCTTCACGTCCACCTTCCACCGTACTTGTTTTCGCTCTGAATGTGAGCTGAGAACAGGGCGCATGCCATCGCACACAAATACATCAACTAGGCTTTATCGTTATCACGGGAAGACTAATTCTTATTGTGGGGAGAAGTTCTACCAGTGTATCACAAACGATAAGATTACCCATCTCTAGCTGCAGGTTTCTAAAACATTTAGAGAAACTGTTTTTCTTACAAGTTTAAAAAGCTAAGAGGAATATTTTTCAGTAACCGTTTAACACGTATATGCACCACTTCTGCGTTGTTGTACGCCACTTCATGTTGTGTGTAAGCAGGTACAGTGATGTCCTAGTCTTACTTCCTAGTTTACGTGTGTGAAACGTTACACCTCCTGGAAATCTCCGGCTTAACAGAATCCGACGGCTGGCTGTACACGATTGGTTCGGGACAATTATAACTAAACAAAACCCCATCTCTTTAAAATCCGAATGCTTTTGTTCTGATAAACGCGTCCCGACTTTTAAACCTTTCCATAGCACATTTCAGAGTGTGCAAATTGGCTAATTCTGTTTATCTCGGTGGTGGTCTGAGGCTTGCCATGGTGGTGTAGCTGACAGATACGTTTCTGTGTTGTGATGGCTGAGATTGCATCGTGGGGGGTGTTTCTCACTTTCTCCTTAATTAAAACAGTCACACGCTGGCAGTAATTGGGCTTTTACTTCTCCCTAGCTGCCATGCCTGCCATACCCAAGATGCTATCCAATTAATATGCTAATGAACTGATAAATATTTATGAGGGCTTTTGAATTATGCAGAAAGCTTTCTGAGTTCTCTCTCTCTCTCTCTCTCTCTCTCTCTCTCTCTCTCTGAAATGAATTGCTTGCAGGACTTCAAAGCTGCTTTTGGCTAACGAGGAAGAGGGCGCGCTATTTGCATATGGCTTTAATCAGCTGAATACTGATTACGCTTCATTATGGATGCTAGTGTTCCAGTTGCAGTCTTTGTTTCGCTCTGATGAGGGCGAGAGAACTCTTTCTTCATGCTCCTAGCTGTTACAGTCAGTATTGCATCTGTGCACAAACAGGAGCCAGTAGCACTTCATAGGCTTTTAATATCGGATCGTAGACGACTTTGTAGTTTTGCCTTTCGTTACCTGCGGCTTCTGTCCTACTCTCGAAGCTTGCGCTTGGGAGAAAATGTTTCATGCTAGAGATCACGGACTCGAGTGTTTCTGGTGAGTTTCTTTTTACTTATGTGTATTTCTCTTGCTATTATTTTGTACTGGCGACCGTCCTGAGGAACCCACGCTTACGCTGAGTGTGTGAGGACTTGGACCTTTTGCCGAAGCGACTTACTTGGGTCACTATCTTTTCACCTTTTAATTTCTTCTAGCTTTGAGTTTTGTCCAATTGTTTTGCAGATAAGGCTGAGGCTTAATCCCTGTGAGGAAAGGCATGAAAGTGTGTTGCATTTTAAGTAGAAACCCACAGATGTCTGTTGAAAAATTAGCGTTGGTTGTGCATGCTTGCTTTTGTTAACCTTGGCGCATATATTCATGAGATTTGTACATTCGTGACAAATGTCTTCAAGTATTGCACGTGGGATTTGGAGTGCTACGAGTCGTGCAGCACAAAGGCTGGATGCAGTTTTAGAGGTCGTTAAGCTTTAATGGACAGTCCAAGGCCGCAGCACTTGACAGATGAGTCTCGGTGGTCACTTTTAGGTTAATTTGACCAAGACCTCATCACTAATATAGATAATTGTGTTCTTTTTGTTTTGTGGTCCTGCTTTGCAGATTTGACAAGCGCAGTAAGCGAATCCAGTAAATCTGCCATGGAGAATGGAACACATGGAGTCCAAGGTAAATCCTTGCAAGCATTTGTGTCTGTATGCAGCTCCTTTTATTTGTTATCCATGAAGCGTGTGTGTGTGTGTGTGTGTGTGTGTGTAACTGTTTCTCCTTTTTATTATAGCTGCTCAAACAAATGGGCTGGACTCGCAGCAGAAACCAAACGTACAAGCAACAAGTGCAATCAGCAACATGCAGGCACAAGCCTTGCTCCAACAGGTAAATAGAGAAAAAAAATAATAAATTCCAGTGAACATACCTTTTAACATCGTCTCTCTCTCTCTCTCTCTCTCTCTCTCTCTCTCTCTCTCTCTCTCTCAAATAAAATGTGGTTGCTGTCAATTTCTACGTGCTTTCTGTATTATATTGGTCTAGAACTAGGATGCAAACGCTGGGGATATTAACCACTGGCTCTTTTAGTTTCCTTAGTAAAAATTCCTTCTCCATGGAGACAAGTCTGTAATTTATTAAGAAAGTGCCTTGGCACTCATTATCTCTTAGAAACAAGCTTGAGCGACCAGAGTGGTATGTTAATTAAACAGTGCTGCAGTCGTTCCAAAACAGGTGGAGGGGAATATGCAAATCTATGCAGAATTTATTTACACTGCATAATGCCCTCATTTACATAATGCGAGTACAACTACAGGCAATTTGACCCCCCCCCACCCCCATGAGTTTTTGCTTTCTGAACGTCCATACTAGATTTATTCTCAACCAATTCTGGCATCGCAGTCATCACATCAGGGTTTTGGGGTTTTTTTATGCTCATTGGAAGCTTTACATTATTGTGGTGATTTGAATGGTTTCTGCCTTTCATCAAAAGCTAGGTTGGTTTTTTTTTTTGGTTTTTTTTGTTGGTTTTTTTTTGTTTTTTCTTCCTTCATTGACTTTTGAAAGTGCTCAAAAATAAAACTGCAAAGGTCACTGAAAAAAGAGGCCCTAAATAATACTGCTTTTGTGGATGATGAATGCTTCCTAGAGTTGAATTTGTTGGTGGATTGAAAGGTTATTCCATCTCTCTTTTCTTTACCCATCTTCTTGCAAAGCTTTTCATTCAATTCAATCATGAACTTTTACGAAGTGTTCGGCTCCAACAATTCAGGCTTCGTACGAGTCCATAGATGCTGTACATATAAGGAAATCTTCCCTGGAGTGCAAGTGGCCCATGAGCCTCTCTGCTCCAGGAGCTCTGAATCATCCAACAATTATGTGTTCCAACGGCGATAACCAATTGTTTTTGAAGCCGGTGTGTCCGATCTTATCCGGTGTGGGTGCAGGTTTTCAACAAGCAGGAGCCGTGTCTGATTGCACCTGATTAATCGGTTGATCTCGGCTTTCAATAAACCTCGGGTGTGGCTTCTGCTTGTTTGGAATGAAAACCTGCACCAGCCCTCTTTGCAGATAAGTTTGGACACCCCTGTTTTAAACCCCTGTTTTAAATAAAGACACAAGAAATTTGAAGATTCATGTTATTAGATTGTAATATCTGTTCTCCTGTTTTAGACCTTCAGAAATGAAGTGCAGACAGGCCTAAAGCTTATGAAAATGTCCGCGTGGTAGCACTTGGCAGAACATAGCATATGTGTAATGATTGACATGGGTTGCACATGGGTGTTTTTAATTACTTTCTATAACGGATAACCCTCCATGGTGACAGAGCAACAACATTCCGCAGTCTGTCTCACACCTGCATTTACCCCAAATTATGTACTTACTTACCGAGACCCAATTTAAGGTGCAAGCTTGAGGTATGAGCATTCAAGGATTTGGAGAGAAAAGAAATAAAACCTAACAAATTGGTCTGTGTGTTCCATTTTTTCTCGCTCTCCATCTTGATCGCTTTGTCTTTTGCACATAATGCACTGCATGTCCCTCCCACAGTTTTAGCACGTTGTTCCCTCAAAGGTGCACATGATGCCGGGACATTTTTACTCTCAGGAGTGAAGATCGCAGAGCAAAGACAAAGTCGGCGTGAACGCTTGCAATAACTGATGTAGGGGTTTTGCCTGATGAGTTCTTTGTTCTAGAAAGAAGAAAGCATGGCTTAGCCCTCTTCCATAGCATGATTCAGTAGCGATCCCCGATTCAGTAGTGATGCTTGTCAAAGCACTCATCGTACAGGTTTGCCACAAATGCTGAGTGTTCTCTCGGGGTGTGTGTGTGTGTGTGTAGTTGAGTCTGAGTTCAGCGCAGCAGCAGCAGTTGTTTCTGCAGCAGGCTCAGCAGATCCTGGCAGCCGCTGTGCAACAGTCAGCAAGCCAGCAGAGCAGCACCAGTGGAGCCAACATCTCTGCATCTGCTGCTACACCCATCACCCAGATCCCCCTCTCTCAGCCTATCCAGATCGCACACGTAAGAACCGCATATGATTACACGTATATTAGCTCTCTAAATGTTGTATAAATGTTGATTGGTTTGTTTGCGTCTTCTAGTCGGGTTCTACTGAGTAGTGTGTGTGTGTGTTGCAACACAAGGCAATATTTTTATCGTCAAATCCCTAACTCCTTGTTGCTCCTAATTTGGGTGCATTTTCGGTTTCCCTTCAGCAGCTGCAGCCGACGGGTCTTAACCTGCAGCAGTTCGTGTTGGTGCAGCCAGGACAGCTTCAGCCTGCTCAGTTTATCATCTCCCCTTCACCTCAAGGCCAGACTGGTATGGGCTCTCACAGACCAATATACACCGCACAGTGCATTTCAAACCTCTGTGGAGTCCGGCATGTTCCGTATCGAACAGAATTTCAGCCTGTGTCTCTTAAAATTCCGGGGAAACGTGACCGAATATGTAAACAAATGATGTGATTCACCTTTCACTTAAACTTATGACACTCCCCTGACATCCCCCTCCCTAATTTGGTCTTATTAATTCCCACCCACCAGCCAGCTCTCTCTTTCCTATGACAACTAGCAGCCAGGAAGAGTGAAGGCTATCATGTGCTTCCTCCAAGATACAGGTCGGCTGTGTCTCAGGTGGTAGAGTGGGTTGTCCACTAATTGTAGGGTTGGCGGTTCGATTCTCAGCCCACATGATTCCAAATGCCGAATTGTCCTTGGGCAAGACACTGAACCCCAAGTTGCTCCCAATGGCAAGCTAGGCCCTTGCAAGTAAGTGCCTTGCATGGCAGCTCTGCTACCGCTGGTGTGAGTGTGTGTGTGTGCGAATGTGTGAATGAGACGCAGTGTAAAGCTCTTTATGTAAAAGCACTATATAATTTACCATTTACATGTAGCTAGCCAACCATGCCTTTTCGAACTGCTGCTCATGCAGCGTAACACAGAGGAACGCACTGCCCTTCGTCCACACACACGAGCTCACCGATGCCCTCCATTCGCTAGTGTCTGTGATTGACAGGGGGAGAGAGTGTATGCCATTCCTTCCACCCACAGCCGTTTTTGCTCTCTTGGACTCCCGGACGCTGATGACTGTGGCATTTGAATTCGCATTTTCTGGACAACAGGGTGAACAGTTTTCCATTGTTCCACTCGAGAGCTCCTCTAATAAGTGGTGAACTATCTGTTAAAGATTGTAAGACAAGTTATGTGACTTTAACTCATTATTGTTAGACACTTCAGTGTGTGTGTGTGTGTAGTAAAAGACTATTTGCTCAGTTCTGGGTTGGACATACAGGTGCATCTCAAAAAAGCACAATTTCATGGAAAATATTTTTATTTTGCTGAAATTTAATTTAAAAAGTGGAACTTTCACATATTGTAGATTCATTACACAGAGTATATTTCAACCCTTTTTTTGTTTTAATCTTGATTACAGCTCATGGAAATCAGAAATCCGGTATGTCCCTGGTATATTCAAAAATATTTGAATAAAGAATTTATAATACAGAAATGAAAAGCTCTAATCAGATAATTAACTCAAAACACCTGCAAAGGTTTCCTGAGCCTTTAATCTCTTGGTCTAGTTCAGTACACAATCACAATCACGGGGAAGATGAAAGTAAATTTTGCATTTCATTTGGAAATCAAGGTTCCAGAGTCTGGAGGAAGAGGAGTGGAGAGGAACAGAATCCAAGCTGCTTGAAGTCCAGTGTGAAGTTTCTACAGTCAGTGATG
>JAOUWY010000045.1:6564837-6576101 GCA_025728095.1 Prietella phreatophila | reverse complement strand
GAAACCCCCGCAGCACGAGGAGAACATGCAAACTCCGCACACACACACACACACACACACACACACACACACACACACACACACGGGCCCCGACCCTGGAGGTGTGCTAACCACTAATGTCATGAAAGATCCTGGACCAAAACTTAACATGTAAATATACAGGTCTTCTATATAACTAACATTTTAAAGCAACTATTCTATATGCTTAGAGTGCCCTCCAAAAGTATTGGAACAGTCAGGCCAATTCCTTTGCGTTTGCTTATACACATAAGACATTTAGGAACAGATAGGTCGGTAAACACTTAATATTTGGTTGGATATCTCCTGCTTGCAATAACCGCATCAAGACATCACCAAACTGTTGCAGTGTTCTTTTATGATGCTTTCCCAGGCTTTTCTCTTGTTTGTTTGGGGGGGTCCTTTCAGTCTCCTCTTCAGGAGGTAAAAAGCATACTCAATGCATACTTTCCCCCCCTGATAAAGTTCCACTTTGTTGAGTTGGTAGTGTTTTTTGGGTCACTGTCTTGCTGCGTGGTGAAGTTCCTTTCCTCCCAATGAGATTGAATGCAGTTCATCACACCCATATGTGGTTCTTCCCCGAAACTGTCACCACAGGAGTTGTAAACACGCGTTTGTATCGGATGTCATTGTATGCTTCAGCCCTTGCTCCAAAGCGAGATCCATGCAATGCCAAGAACTCAAGAGTCCTGCACACAGTCCTGACCTGAACTCCACTGAACACCTTTGGGATGACATCAGTGTTTGGCCTCACTAATGCTCTTGTGGATGAATGGGCAAATCCGCACAGCCAAACGCATGGTCAAGTGTCCACATAGTGTATATACACACCATACACAATATACAGGGTTTTTTTCCATTCTTTTTTTCCAGCAAGTCAATAAAATATGATTTACCTGGATGTTTTTATTTATTTATTTATTATTATAATAATAAAGGAATCTGCTCTGCTGTTCACTTCATGGAATACAAGTGTTGTGAATTCATTTTGAATCACTGAGTATTCTCCTGAGTATGAAAAGGTGAGGTTTACGCATCAAATATAGCAATGCATTTCCGGTTGAAATGCTTTGCAGGTCAGCTGCGTTGCATCTTAATTGCACCTGTTATCCTATTGGCTGTTGCGCTCCAGACAAGGTGAAGCTCATTACACGCTGGCTATATAAGCAGGTCAGCTCTACTCAATGCTCATACACTGTTGGTCCATTGTGGTGTTAGAAGGGTAAGTGGCTCTCAAATTGTTACAGCACTTAATTAAACTTTTTTTTGGCATGTGTTCTCTTATGATGCATTCACTGGTTCTCTGGAAATGACGTTTGCTCCATTCTCTTGGCAGCTCTAAGTATCATGTCTGCTCGTGGGAAGAAAGTGGTGGCGGCTGCTGCTGCTAAGACAAAGTCCTCTGTGTCCGGCTCTGCACGGGCTGGGCTTCAGTTTCCAGTTGGTCGCATCGCACGGCTCCTGAGAAAGGGCAACTACGCACAGAGGATCGGTACTGTTGCTGCTGTTTACCTCTCTGCGGTACTGGAGTACCTGTGTGCGGAGGTGCTGGAGCTGTCCGGAAACGCCAGCAAAGACAACAAGAAGCAGCGCATCACTCCACGCCACATTCAGCTGGCTGTGAGGAACGATGAGGAGCTGAACACGCTGCTGGGTGCAGTCACAATCAGTGAAGGAGGAGTGCTACCCAACATCCAGGCCCAACTCCTGCCCAAGAAGACCAAAACACCCCGAGAGGACAACAGCAGCAAGGACGTTCAGTCACAGGAGTTTTAAAAAGGTCTCATGTGCACTTGTGTAATCCTTTTAAATGTCGATTTTTGAATCAATAAACATGGCTTTAATTTAGCTTCTCTCATTGAATTATATCCCACACTTGCACCCCAACCCTGGTCCTGGACTACCACCAGTCCTGTACATTTTAGCATGGTCCCTACTTGAACACCTGCTCCACATCTGCATGGGCTGTTAATTTAGTTGAACTGCGTGCTGCACTAGCCATTAAAATATGCCAGGGTTGGGAAGTTCTGTTTAAGGCCAGTGATTATCTGTTCTTAACTCAGGACGTGTGTTTGACAGTCAGGATCTGATCGCAGGTTAAAGTTTTAATTTCAACAAAATTGAACTGAGTGTGGACCAATGTTTCACGCTCTGAAACTGAAGTGATTCAGATGAAATCTAATCTCAATGTTGATCTTCAGCAGGAGGCTTGATATGACCCTTCCAAACTGAATAACCAACTTTATGGTTAAAATATCCAAAGTAATGAGTCTTCATCACAGCACAGTGATATTTTTTTTTTCTTTTGCATCCCCCAGTTAAAATGCTGTTAACGTAGTCCAGCCAGGATTTTGCGATTTGCTGAAATGGAGCAAACAATATTCAGAGATGCTTGTCACTGCAAATTCATTCAGCAAAAGCTGCCTTGTGTGTGAGTACAGCTTAAAAAAAAGTCCATTTACCAACAACCATCACTGCAAAAACAATTCAGTCCAATTTCACCAATTCAAGTAGCTTTCTACTGAGAAAGTCTGCAAATTGGCTTAAATTCTGATAAGCTGCAGCAAAATAAAACTTCATAAAATCCTGTACAGACTACTAAACCTTCAGTTGACTTTCCATGAGGATTACATCTGTGACACACTTTCACACAGGTCTTCACCTGCAAGATGAGAAGCACTGGTGGGGCCTACTTTTTGCACTTTCATTCCTCACACAAAATTTTTCTCATAGCAACATAATAGTGTTGCTAAATCTAGTAGCTTTTATGTGTAGATTAAATCATTTTACAGTCGTCATTGAAGCCAATAAACACACATCAGTGCATCGTTGCAAGTTACACATCATTCTGACCTTTTTCACATTATCTTTATTAACATGACATTTTCCCCTTACTCGTGTGCACAGATTTAAACGTTTGTGCCGGATAAACCAGCACAGTGACGAGTTTTTGACAGCTTGGCCTGTCATGATAATGACTATCACCTAATTGTACGATACGTGACATGACCTCGAAATTGTCCATTGTGTTTACATAAGAATGAATGTCACCATGTCGTGTACAGCAGGTAGAGATGGATGCAAACGCAGTTTAAACGTTTTATTAGAGAGCCAGGTGAACAAATCCAACCTCATCC
Organism: Prietella phreatophila; assembly: GCA_025728095.1. Classification (NCBI taxonomy): domain Eukaryota; kingdom Metazoa; phylum Chordata; class Actinopteri; order Siluriformes; family Ictaluridae; genus Prietella; species Prietella phreatophila. The sequence continues at coordinate 6,572,946 of JAOUWY010000045.1, read as the reverse complement.
TGTACACACACGAGATTAATCAGACGTTTACACACAACATAAACCTAATAGTACAACTCGCTGCTGCACAAAAATAACACAAATGCACAAGTGACCCTGAACTTGAGTAAAGTGCTAGGTAGAACGTCGTGACTATGCTCTTTCTGTAACGACGCACAAAAACACACAATGGATGAACTAAAGCGTAAAGAATTCACAATATTGTAATACAGTAGTGTCTCACTGTAATATTTATACATTATATATTCGTTGATTAACATTCAATGCCAGTAAAATCGACTGAAATTTATAAATATGATGACATTTAAAGGAAGACAAAAAACATGCTATTATATTATCATTATATCTGTGACAATTATATCATTTATCGCTATTAATTATTTCTGGGACAACATATCGTCCAATAAAAGTAGCTATCGTGACAGGACTAGTGACGGCAGTGAAACATCACTCTGTTTTGGAGTACAAGAGATAAGCGTATTGCTTTTGTCTAAACCCAAACACGAGTAAAATATGATCACAAAAATCATCTCTTCAGTAGCAGACACTACAGCAGAAACCAATCAAACCCAGGATCAGAATCTAGAGATCTTTCCTATGGCTATGACGTTACACGGTGCAATTACAGGACAAGATTTCAGGATCAGTAGACCTGCATTCCACATTTCCACCCAGTAGCACAAAACACGTCAAAGCTGTGAAAGATGCAGGAAATGATTTGTTCTAAAATGTTTTTATTTCAAAGATTTTACAAAAAACAAAAAACATTGCCGTTATTAACCAGTAAAGAAGGTCTGTTTTTAGGATAACTGTGCAGAAACACCATCAAACACCAAATGTCTTCACCACTTAGCTTTTACTGCTGAAAGCAAGGTTCAGTAAATAACCACATGGCACAGATTTCATATCCATAGTTCTGCCAGGGTTTCTGTGCCTTAGACCTTATGCTTACCCTTGCTGATGACCTAACTTTGCACATATGTGGTCATATGATCAGATGATAACCGTCTGGCAGTCATTCGACCCACACAGACATTGTACCTCGTGCTCAGGCTCACTTCCTGTTTTATAGGAATAATTCCAGGTCAGCTCAGTCCCTGCCCTGATTGGCCTGTAAAACAATTAAAACAAGGTCAAATCATTGGTCCTTGAGGGGTGAGGGATCTTAGAAAGCTTGTTTAGCTACTAAACTGAGACAGATGAGCAGAAGTGGAAAATCATGCAGGTAAATCCAATGGTCTAGATGTGCTGCACAGAAAAGCAAGTTAACCAACTGCATAGAGCTAGTCTGAATATGTACAGCTTTGTTGTTGATCGTATGAGCGTAACTCATCAACTTAAAACACTATTGTATTTCAGCACTGAATGAGGAACGAACGAGGGTTAAAACGTCGCTGCAACAACTAATCGGTAAAATCGATAATAATCGATTATGAATATCGTTGTTAATGAATCACATTATGGATTAGTTGGTCTGCGCATGGTACATTTACTCATTATGTTACCTCTGTTCCGAAAACACACTTCGGAGAGTAAATACTAAAGTTGTGTCCCAAACGAAGTACTGTACACTTATACTATGCACTATGTACTCTACCATCTAGTGCAGTGTTTCCCCTAGTGGTCAGTGGTGTAATTGCAGGGGGTCTGTAAGAAAGTTTTAAAAATGTTTAAATAATACTATTTTTAATTTTTGTTAAATGTATCAAAAATATATTCAAATGAGATGTTTTAAAATTAATCAATTTGGTTATTCGCATGCATTCACAAATATCATGTTAGCTAAGCTGACAATCGTTCAGTGATCGCTTTATTTTAATTTTTTTTACAAATGGAATGATAATTTGACTGGCACCCTGTCCGGGGTGTACCCCGCCTTGTGCCCAATGCTTCCTGGGATAGGCTTCAGGTTCCCCATGACCCTGAAGAAGGAATAAGCATTTGAAGATGGATGGATGATAATTTGCAAAAACCTGTGAGTGGTGGACAAGTTCAAGTATCGCATTGATGGATAAAATAAACAACAGATCATTCAGAGAGTCAAATTAAAAATCACACCAACAATAAAATGTCATTGAACCAAGTATTTGAAACAACCCCTGGGGAATGACAGGTTCTACCAACCAAGCAGGGATTACTAGGACTGTAGAATTCTGTGCTTTTTTGTGCATCCATAAAAAGTAGTGTGTGTGTGTGTGTGTGTGTATGTTTGTGTGTGTGTGTGTATATATATATATATATATATATATATATACATACACACACACACACACACACACACACACACACACAAAAGTATATATGTATTACTTTTTATAGATTCAGAAAAAGTAATATAAAATATTCTGTATATATTATAATATATAGTCTATATGTATTAATAATATATATTCTGGTGTGATTTTATTTTAAATAAAGAGGAAAAAAATGGTACTGAAATTTTGCCCCGCCCCCACGCGATTAATCGAAAAATTTAAAAAAATCGGCCAACTAATCGATTATGAAAAATAATGGTTAGTTGCAGCCCTAGTTAAAAGTGCCAAAGCAATCCTTAATTACTGCATCCATCGCCATTTACACATTGAGTACCACGCACCTGAGGAACTTACTTGCATGTAAAGAAAGAAATTATAGGGAATTTGGGATCGTGGGTATCAACAAAGACATTCTGGACAAAGAGGTTGGGATTGCAGCTGTGCTGTGGTGTCAAAAATAGAGATAATGTTAGAACAACACAAACACCCATCCATTTAAACTGATATTTAAAGGGATAGTTCACCCAAAAATGAAAATTCTGTCATCAGATACACACCCTCAAGTCGTTCCGAACCCATAAGACTTTCGCTCATCTTTGGAACACAAATGAAGATGTTTTTAATGAAACCTGGGAGATTTCTGTCCCTCCATTTACAGTCCAGTCACCAAAACCTCCAAGGTCCAAAAAGTTCCTAAAGGCATCGCACAAGTAATCCATGTGACTCCAGCAGTGTAATCCCAATGTTATGAAGTGATACGAATGCGTCGGAGATCCATGAGGAAGTGAAGATATTTTGCGACTTAATTTGAGGGGTTCTTTTTGCACGCACACAGCATTCGTATCACTTCATAACTTTGGGATTAAACCACTGGAGTCATATGGACTACTTTTACGATCTTAAAGTTTTGGTTACTGGACTGTAAACGGAGGGACAGAAATCTCCCAGGTTTCATCAAAAACGTCTTCATTTGTGTTCTGAGAGACGAAGAAAGTCTTATGTGTTCGGAACGACATGAGCGTGGGAAACCGATGACAGAATTTTCATTTTTGGGGGAACAACCCCTTTAAGTTCTGTGGAAAATGCGGTTATACTTACATTAATAAACCTGCCCACATTTCCTTCTTTTGAAGCATCAAGATAATACATTTTTTCCTGACAGTCAGGTTTAGGCACCATCTGATCTCGACGTACGTCGCCACCGTTTTCCTCGCCATCCAACCGAAGCCTCTTCCTCACCACCTCTTCCTTGTGCTGGTATTTGATTTCTACACATATAAATATTCAGAAACATAAAAACATTCATCATTTATGAACAAAACGTTTATCACTCTTTATGAGTATGAATGAAGCATTACCTGTGAAGTATTACCTGTGTGACTGGGATTAGGCGATGAACAGGTGTTCATTTCCTCCTGGTTTTCCTGCAAAATCAATTTGGGACATTGATTTTGAAAGAAAAAAAGAAATAAAAATACGCTGCGATTTAATCTGCGCTGGGTTTTTCTTACCCTGAATTGTATTAAACATTTTTTATGATGATGTCCTTTCAGAAGAAGCCATTGGAGTAAGCAGTTTGCCATCGCAGTGAATTTGTTGCATGGTATATAGACTCTCACATGAAGAATATTACTAAATGTGACGAGCAAGGGTTACTCCATCATAAAAAGAAAACCTGCAACACTAGTTTACTGGCGAAGGGGATTTAAAAATTTGCATGCTCATTAAAATCTATAATTGATTGATATACAGGTGCTTGTGTTCTCTTCCTTAACTTTATGGTGGGACTACTTAAGCAATATTGCACATGCGATAGTATCGGCACGGCTGTGATTACCTGTGGCCTTGTGCTGATGTTCAGTACAACAGCAACACTGCGAGGGTGATACTGCTTTTTTACAACAGTTACATAAACAAGAAATGAATATAGAGTAACTGACATTTTAGACACAATACCATAATTTTATTCCCAACGTGACCTCAGTCCTCATCAAACGAAGGTCGAAAACATCACGTGACTGAGGAAGAAAATCAGAAAGGCAGGGGGAGCATTTTATATTAAACACCGCAGCGGAGATCAAACAGAGCTGCACGAGCACCAACTTATGTTTATATCCAAAATGCTCCTCTGTGTCTAAGGGGCGGGGGGAAGTGGTGCGAGCTGCTTAAAAGGTTTAGTTTAATTGAAGTTTATTGTGATTATATGCTGTATTTGCGCACTCGCAGTGTAAATTCTGTCGTTTATTATAACGGAAGTGATGTGTTAGTAACGAGGCCGCGTTACTGATCACGCACAGTGTAGATGCGCTGATAAAGAGTGTAGCGCGAGTAAGAGCTGTAATGTCTGATTAAAACACTATGATCAACAGTAAACAAGTAAAATAATGTGTAAAGGCAGTGAGCAACAGAAACCACAAGGTGCAGTGAAAGGGAGATTTTATTACTCATTTAGGACTGTAGTTTAATTCTGTGCTTTTTGTGCACCCATAAAAAAATAACGCATAAATATTTATATACAATATAAACTAAAATGAATAAACAAATAAATTATATATAAAATGTATTTGTTTATTTTAGTTTATATTGTATATAAGTATTTATGCATTATTTTTTAAGGATGCACAAAAAGCACTGAATTAAACCACAGTCCTAAATTAATAATATATATTCTGGTGTGTGTGTGTGTGTGTGTGTGTGTGTGTGTGTGTGTATGTGTGTGTGTGTGTGTGTGTGTAGGTTTCTTTTCTGCTTTGGGTAAATAGTTGTGTAAAGTTTTAGTCTGAAGTTTATTTTTGTAACATTCTGTTTTTGGATTTTATTTGAAATAAACAACAACAAAAAAGTGTACTGAAAGTTAGCCCCACCCCCATCCAATTAATAGAAAAAATAATCAGACAACTAATCGATTATGAAAATAATCGTTAGTTGCAGCCCTAATATACACACACACGCACACACACACACACACACACACACACACACAAAAAGCATGAGACATGGTAACTAACCGAATTCTCCAGCTGTTCCCTCTGGCCATCCAGCAGTGCAGAGGGCTGGTCTGCAGGCCTCTGGATCACAGGAACATAAAGACGTGGAGAGGTGTCCAGTTTCTCAGTGACTGTTTTCTTCTGCCCTGAGGGAAGCGTCCACTCCTCCACTACCTCCACCTCATCATCCGACAACTGCTCCTCCTTCTGGATTTTAGAGAGAAGGGGCTCCTCTAAGTTCCGCCCGAGTCTCAGGACAACACCTAGGACATGATACGAAAATATGTTTTGCGATCCAATATTCAAAAGGTCATACACGGCGAAATACGTACGGCGAATTACGCTACATGCTATAGTTACCTGCGTAAGTACAGACGAAAGTGCCCTTGTCGAGGTCGTCACGGCAGCGCACGCCCCATCCCTTTTCACTGGTGCGAAACACCTGCAGGCGGACACGGAGTCCATGCTGGACCACACGATTCTGACAACTGCTTTTCTGGCACCCACACCACGGACCACATTCATACAGCCTGTGAAGATGTTATTTGGACATTGCACAAAGCAAAGTGGGTCGATTTTCCTCATGTTTCCATCAACTACTCTAACATCATTTGGGGGGGGAACCATCACATTATTTATTACACTATTAAATATAATATTATTCAGTTTTGTGGATAGGCTTGAGCAGACCCTGCTTATATTACTTAAGCACACTTATTTTCTGTCATATCCAGTCAGCTTTTCTTAAAAGTTATAGTTACATTGAGAGAGCCGTTGAAACTCCAAACAAATACAGTCCCTCCCTTTCATGTTCCCTCCCAAGCGATACTCCCAAAACACCTGGTGCAAAAGGAGAAGCACTTGAAGGAACCACAGGAGTTTCGAAACCTGGTGCAAAAGGGGAAGCACTTGAGGGAACCTCTGGGTTTCAAAACATCTACATTTAGTCAAGGGTGACACCATATCACCAATTTCATGTTGGTTCTACCCACTACTTCTGTCACCAGTCAACGAGTTATTAGTAGCGTTGCTAATATTTGTAGCACTTGAGCTAGCAGCTTAACGATCCATCCATCCATTTTCTATACGGTCACGGGGAACCTGGAGCCTATCCCAGGAGCATCGGGCACATCACACACCCATTCATACACTACGGACACTTTGGACCGTACCATGCATGTCTTTGGACTGGGGGAGGAAACCTGCGTACCCGGAGGAAACGCCTGCAGCAACATGTGAACATGCAAACTCCACACACACGGCCATGGCAAGAATCGAACCCCTGACCCAGGAGGTGTGAGGGGAACGCACTAACCACTAAGTCAGCTTATAAACTGTTTAATACAGTTTATATTTATTTATTTATTTTACTTTAAGGGAAAAAAAGTTATGTAGCACCAATCACCCATGTGAGAATCTAATTGCCGCCTTAAACTTAAAATCAGTTTGTACCACCTTTAGCAGAAATAACTGTAACCAAACTCTTCCGATAACTGGAGATCAGTCTTTCACTTACTTCTAGGACTAGAACTTACTCCTGTTTTTTGGATCGTTGTCTTGCTGCATAATCCAGTTGCGCTTGCGTTTCACCTTACAGACTAAAGACAGGATATTCTCCTTTAGTATTTTCTGGTAGAGAGCAGAATTCATGTTTCCCTCAATTACTGCAAGTTGTCCAGGCCCTGAAGAAGCAAAGCATCCACACACCATCACACTGCCACCACCATGCTTGACTGTAGCTATGATGTTCTTTCTGTGGAATTCTGTGTTCGGTTTATGGCAGATTTAACGGGACTCCTGTCTTCCAAACAGTTCCACTTTCAACTGATCAGTCCACAGAACATTCTACCAAAAGATTTGAGGATCATCAAGGTGTGTTTGGAAAAATTCAGACGAGTCTTAATGTTCTTCTGGGTTAGCAGTGGTTTTCTCCTCACCAATCTTCCATGGAAGCCATTTGTGCCCAGTGTCTTTCTGATAGTGGAGTTATGAACAGTGACCTTTGTTGATGTAAGAGAGGCCTGTAGGTTCTATGATGTTGTTCTTGGCTCTTTTCTGACTTGCTCGATGAGTTGCTGCTGTGCTCTTGGAGAAATTTTGGAAGGTCGACACTTCTGGGAAGGTTCACTACTGTGCAGAGTTTTTCCATTTTGAAATAATAGCTCTCTGTGTGGTTCTCTGGAGTCCCAGAACCTTAGAAATAGCTTTATAACCCTTCCCAGACTGATGTATTTCAATAACCTTCTTCCTCATATTTCTGGAATTTCTTTCTATTTTGGCATCGTGTGTTAAAAGGTGTTAAGACCTTTTAACCAACTTCATGCTGTTGAAAAAGTTCTATTTAAGTGTAGATTTGATGGAACAGGGTTTGCAGCAATCAGGTTGTGTCTAGTCCAGCTGAACCCTATCATGAATTCAGTTTCATAGATTTCAGAAATTTGTAACAGTGGGGACAAATAAATTTTCACACAGGCCCAGTTGGTATTGGAAAACTTTTTTTGCTTCAATAAATAACTATCATTTAAAAACTATATTTTGTGTTTACTCAGGTTGCCTTTGTTTTTATATTTACTTCTGAAACGATTAAGTACACAAAAACAGAAGAAATCAGAATGAGGGCAAATACTTTTTCACAGCACAGTATGTGTCTTTGGAAACCTTTTCACAGACTCTGTGTGAAAGATGATAGCACTGGAATCTCTAGTGCTCATACCACACTTTCGCCTCGCACCTCCGGGGGCCGGGGTTCGATTCCCGCCGTGGCCCTGTGTGTGTCTGCGGAGTTTGCATGTTTCCTCCGGGTACTCCGGTTTCCTCCCCCAGTCCAAAGACATGCATGGTAGACTGATTGGCGTGTCTAAAGTGTC
>JAOUWY010000045.1:6514951-6535716 GCA_025728095.1 Prietella phreatophila | reverse complement strand
TGGTGGCCACACAAAATATTGACACTTTGGGCCCAATTTGGACATTTTCACATAGGGGTGTACTCACTTTTGTTGCCGGTGGTTTAGACATTAATGGCTGTGTGTTGAGTTATTATGAGGGGACAGCAAATTTACACTGGTACACAAGCTGTACACTCACTACTTTACATTTTAGCTAAGTGTCATTTCTTCAGTGTTGTCACATGAAAAGGTATAATCAAATATTTACCAAAACGTGAGGGGTGTACTTACTTTTGTGAGATACTGTATATTATATATACATATGCATTTATACGACACCATTTCTTTTGTCATAGTTACATTACATTTACATTTATTCACTTGGCAGACGCTTTTATCCAAAGCGACTTACAAATAAGCAAAGCAATATATCGAGCAGAGAACAATACAAGTAGTGCTACTATACAAGATCCATTAATTGAGTTCCAGAGGAAGCAAAGTGCACAATTAAACGATTCATTTTATTTGCCTTATTTTATGGGTTTCTCTTGGCTCACTTTCTTCATTTGTTGTGTTCCTTAATTAATGTGAACACTATAAAAGGACTGGGTCTTAGTACCCGACCTAGTGACCTTTCTAGGATGTGTTTTTCATAGAGACTCCAAAAGGCAAATAAAAAATAAGTCACTTTGGATAAAAGGCTACTAAATACCGTAAGCGTTAATATATAAGCAATTTAAACCTGACCATAGAGTATATTCCATATATAAAAGTGCAGTAATCCATGCAAATCACTTGATTTGCATAAATTAGCACACACTCAGGAGCACGAGTCAGATGTGAACATTGTTTCTGAATTTACAGGATTTTCACGAATACCAAATTTCGCGTGAACACTCGTACAGATACATTAATGAAGTCCATTAAATGCATTTCCGGTAACAGTTAGGTAGAAAGCATAAACTGATGTCCTCAAATCCATACAGTGTCAGGATTGTACGTTTGTCGGAATTTACAAAAAACACATTTGGTTAAGATTTGAGCAGTGGACTTAGCATGCATAGCTGTTGCTATGATTTCTAATGATTGCCATTGTTCTTTCTTCTTACAGTTCCAGAACATTTTGGTTTGCATTACATCTTATCTGAATGTATGTCTTTATCCTGTATTTTACTGAATTTCATCTTTTAATATACTGTTCCTGTTTGTAGTCCAGTACCCATGTGGTAAGGCTCCACTTCAGATAACGCAGGCTGTTTTACCTCGGGCTGTTGGTGGAAATCATTGCCCAGAAGGCCAATGCCCTTGGCAGGTGACTAATCTGTGTACCATATGAGCATTTTTTTTTCAGCTATAATAAACTGTACTCACTAGACTGATGTACTGAGTAAACCAATTACAAGGACAGGTCTGGTACTCCATCTATTGTCAAGAAATCTAACCCTAACCCTAATGCACAATTGTCAGAAGGATTGTGTAAATTATATTCATCATCATAATGCAAATCAGTTAGTCAATCAGGCAAAAGGGCATTTTGATGGCTTTTTTATGCTGTTTATTCCAGAATCTTGCCAAAATATATTTTAAAATAAATAAATAAATAAATCTGGTTCACCAACAGGACCTTGTAGCTCACAGAATATGAAAACTATGTAAACATACGAAATAAGAACATTCTGAAGATATTTACAAATATTGCTATGTACTATGTACTATCAGTGAGATTCACCGTCGCCCCTCGTCTTGCACCATACAGGTCCTCTTGAAATATGATGGACAGAGTCTCTGTGGAGGAGTTTTATTGGATACGAACTGGATTCTTACAGCTGCTCACTGTGTCGATAAGAAAGATATCAAAAACCTGAAGGTTATAGCAGGTACTTATTACTTGTTTGTACATTTGGTGCTATATTACACAACAATTCCAAGCAGTGCTCCAAGCGTACTGATATTTAATACAAAACCAGTACTGGTACATTTCACTGTGCGTCTGTGTTTGCTACATTCCAATTCTAGCAATACACTGAAACTGTTAACATGCTTACTACAGGCTGTCAAGACAGTCTGTGCCTTGTCATGGCAATTGTGTTTTGATCATTGCGTATAATCGATTATTTTTTTTTTTTACTCCTGTGTTTTATCAGGTGACCATAATATTAACCTGGTGGAAGGCACTGAGCAAACGTTTTCTGTATCGCACGTAATTATCCACGAGAGCTACAATCCTGCATCAGCAGACAGCGACTTGGCTCTTTTGCAGCTCAGTGAGCCAGCTACACTTTCGAATCACACCATTCCTATCTGTCTGCCAATGTCAGAGTTTGCCAAAATGGAGCTGGAGGCTGTCCGCTTCCACATCATTAGCGGATGGGGCCAGCGCACTGTAGGAGGCAACGTGCATACCTCTCAGTCCATCAAAAGCATATCCCCTGTACTCCGTATGCTCACTGTCCCATTCCTGCCCAAACCAGAATGTTCTGTTAAGAGTGGGGTTAATATCACTGATAATATGTTCTGCGCTGGTTACTTTGAGGGTAGCCAGGAGTCGTGTCGAGGAGATGACGGCAGTCCCCTGACTACTCAGTACAAGGACACACATTTCCTGACTGGGATAGTGTCATGGGGCAAAGGATGTGCCCATCCAGGCTTCTATGCCATATATACCAAGGTTGCTAACTTCCTGGATTGGCTTCAGCGTGGCATGGCTACACCAATCGCCCACCCAGATGCCTTCAACACTTCAGTCATGGCTACACCTCCTGCTGAGCAGTTCATCTGGAACTGACTTTAGCTCGTTTAAAATAAGAGTACATCTAATCAGATGCTGATCTCATTTTCTGAAATAAAGAGATTAAATTCATCATCAATGTTGCAGGACACGTGTTGTGTGTTTCTTTTCACGTCTGTCGGTGTGTAGTTCATTATTAAACACGACTGCCGTCCTAACATTACACAAGTAACGTGATTCAGTGCCTCAGCAAGCAATGACTCACACATTGGTTAAAATACCAATTTAACAAGTTTTTTTTCCTTGTGCAAACCCATGGGATTATTCACTTTCAAACAAGCGAGAGAACTATGGACACACTGTGTCAATATTAGCAAAGTGTCCAGAAAGCGTTCAGGTTCACTCTTTCTCGACGAACTCATATTATTGGTTAGGTTTGACAGCAGGGGGTTTAAATTGAAAAGTTAAATGTCAAGCAGAAATATTTTAATAGCATTAATAGGTTATATATAATAACATTTTTGTTGTTTTTTTACTGTGTTTATTGCTCTGTTTCTTTCGGTCTCTGCCCCCCCCCCATCCTCCCAGGTATCACTCAGGTTACTGACCTCCTGTACTTGTCTTTCAGAATTCAGTCCTCTCTTATAGAGAAGTGTCTTACGATAAAAACTCGGCATGTTTTGGGTCTTCAGGACCTTTCTTTGTCTACTTCTTGTGCACGGTGTCACTCCTGAGGGTAAGTACACTGTTAAGTTGAAAGGACACGGCTGAGTTTGTAATGCTTATGTCGATCGTACATTTGTTGGTTTGATAGTTTGTGGGTTTTGTGATTTAAATTCAGTTTTGTTTTTGCTACAGATAGCTGGATACATCTACCTTTATATCTATAATTTGTTTATTAATTTTCCTCTTTTTCTTAAATGTGTATATCTAGGTAGTCTCCTCTGAAACTATTGTAACAGCAAGGCCAATTCTGTTGTTTTTGTCTATACACTGAAGATATTTGGGTTTAAGATCAAACGATGAATATGAGACGATAGGTCAGCTTTCGGTTCCGGATATTTACATCTAGATGTGTTTAAACAACTTAGCACCATAAAAGCACCATTTGGGGAGTGGGAAAAGGTGGGGGGGTTGCCTCCTTCAGTCTTAAAGATGTGCAATACTCCTGAGTTAGGTTAAGGACTGATGATTGACTTGGCCAATCTTGAGTTGGGTTGGCATCATAGTCTTAACGAAGTCCCTCACACTTATATTGGATGATTTCTTTCTCCACACATTGGTCTTTGCATCACTTTGATAGAGATTAATCTCAGTTGCAGAACTTTTGTGGATCATCTCTGTATTTCTAACCCTAACTTTTGTGGATCATCTCTGTATTTCTTTTCGAATTCCAATCTGACTTTCTGATTCTTACTGCTGATGAGTGGTTTGCATCTTGTGGTATGGCCGCTATATTTCTTCACTTGAAGTCTTTTGTCAAATGGTGGATTGTGATACCTTCACCCCTGCCCCATGGAGGTCATTGGTGATGTCAGAGACCGTTATTTTGGGGTTTCTCTTCACAGCTTTCACAATGTTTGTCATCACATGCTGTTGTCTTCCCTGGCTAACATTTTTCGTGTCTGGTTCTTAGTATACCAGTGGTTTCTTTCTATTTCAGGACATTCAAAATTGTTATATTGGCTAAGCTCAGTGTTTGTGCAATGGCTCTGATCGATTTTCCTGCTTCAAAATGGCTTGCTTTTCTCCCATAGACAGCATTTCACAAGTGAAACCCAAGGCTCAAACCAAAAGTAGACATTCAGAGCTATTAATTGTTTAAACAATCAATCTAACGGGACACACCTGGACAACAAGAAACACCTGTCAGGTGCCATGTTGTTTAACACATCCAGATTTAAATATCAGGAAATGAACACTGAAATTCTGATCCACAGTGTCATACTCAACTTTTATAATTTCAAACCCAAAGGCCCTCAATGCACAGAATAAACAACAGAATTGGCCTTGCCATTCCAACAGTGTTGGTGGGGACTGTATAGGTAAAAGAGAGAAAACTTTGGTTAATCAAGAGACATACAATTTATCAAAAGATCTGTGCTTAATGCCAATGAATATGACTCCAGACAATGCAACATGACAGTGATAAGCAGTGGTGCCTCTGTATACATAGTCTTCCTTCACACCAAGGATGCCAACCAGGTCCTCACACGCTACAGGCGAGCCAACAGCATGTTTGAGGAAGTAAAAAAAGGTGACATGGAGCGTGAGTGCATAGAAGAACGGTGCAGTTACGAGGAGGCCCGGGAGATCTTCGAGGACGACAAAAAAACGGCATGTCTTTTCTCTCTTTTGCCATTTGGCTCATCACATTTTGAAAAGTGCACAGTATTGTAACACACAGTCTTCCTTCTTTCCCTAGAATGAGTTCTGGAACATATACCATGGTAAGGGACTGTAAGCAGGTGTGACTTTTTCAACAATGAGTCAGATTTCGACTTCCAGTCGGAATCAGCATTACATTTACAGATTTAATCCAGAGTTTTAAGAAAACCTTCTATTTCTTACAAATGGTTCCATAGATGGAGATGCATGCACATCTCAGCCTTGTCTCAACAAGGGTGTGTGTAAAGATGGAATAGGTCGATATACCTGTTTCTGCCCTGAACTGTTTCAGGGGTATAACTGTGAGATTGGTAAGACTCTTCGACGTCATAACGTACACATAGATGTATACATATAGCCTTTATGTGTTGGTAGAACTTCATTTGAATGAAATCTTTGGATTCAGCAATACCACAGCTGTGTGAGGTTAATAACGGTGGTTGTGAGCACTTCTGCAAAGTGGACCAGAAGAAGGGGACTGCAGTCTGTTCCTGTGCCAAAGGTTACAACCTAGCAGCCGACAGGAAGGCGTGTACATCTGATGGTAAGACAAGCAACATATTTACACCCAATTTATCCACTAGTTACCCACTTCATATGATTACTCAAAAGCATCCAAGTATTAGAACCTGCCATAATTTGTTAGGCTTGAAATGAATCGCTACAGAATGAGATTTATATATATTTATTTATTTTAATATTATTTTTTTTACACCCATAATAAATCAATCAATCCTTTTTTTTTTTTTAAATCACAGCTCCTTTCAAATGTGGCCATGTGTTTCCTAAGGCAACCCGAAGCATTTTACCACATCATCCAACAGAAAATGTCACCAATAATGGCAATGACACTAGCCCTACCAGTGTGCAAGGAAATATAGTGCCCTTCACTACAAAAGAGGTCATCACAAATGCCACTCAGAGCCAAGCAGATACCAACAGTCTGTTTGGACTGATAGACCCCGTCCCCACTGTCCGTGAGGACCTAGTGCTTACACAATCCTCGAGAGAGTTCAGGATCGTGGACGGCGATGATTGTCTTCCTGGAGAATGTCCGTGGCAGGTAAAGACTTAACTCGTGAAGTGTAATACGTCACAGGGATTTTGGATTCCGTGCCCAAAAGTCCACTTTAATTAAAAAAAAGAAGAAAAAAAAAGTTATGCTAGGTCGCACAGTTCTACAATCAATCAGTTGATTCAATTCAACTTTATTTGCATAGAGATTTTAACAATAGACATGTGGCAAGCCTCTGAGAAGGAAAAACATGTTGAGGAAGAACACTTGAGAGGAACCAGGCTCAAAACGGAACCCACCAGCTTCTGGGGTGACACCAGATAGTGGCATTATAAATCATTACACTTCTGCAACAAAACAAAAAAAAAAACAAGTCTCACAGTGTATTGGAAGCATATTCATTATGAGCATCATAGTCTCATTACAGCAGCAGTTCTTAGGTACTTAAGTGTACAGTACACTGATGAGATTATCTTCTGAAGCAAGGGTGTAAACAGAAAGTGAGTCACAATTGCAGGAGCTCCAATAATTTCAATGAAAATGTCACAGAAAAAGCTCACAGATGGTATATGAATGTCTTTTCTAGGCGCTGCTCATGAACGAGGACAAGATAGGCTTCTGTGGAGGGACCATTCTAAATGAATACTTCATCCTGTCTGCAGCCCACTGCATGAACCTGTCTCGCTCCATCACAGTTATTCTAGGTACTTGGCACTCGACTTGACCTTGAGAGAAAATATGCTCAATATGTTTATAAAAAATAAATAAATAAAAGTTTATATATATATATGAGAATGATTTATTACATATCAGTTTGAATCGAATGGCATGGTGGTGGAGGTGGGCCCTGTTTGATACGCAGATATGCATCCTACACTTGATTGAATGTTGATATACATCATATAGAAGGTGTTGAAACTATGTTGCATTTCTGTGAGACTGGGTTGATCATTTCGAACACTTTTACGATAGCTTATCATCTTCAAGTCAAAATGGTCCAAACATAATTTCGGTAATAAAAAATATAGATCAGAGCAAAAAATAAATAAAGAAATGTCAGAAAATTTCACTATTGTTTCAAAATTGGTCATTTTATCCAAAGCAATCAGACTAAATCGTTCAATCATCTGAATGTTCACAAATATTCATTCCTTTCCAACAGGTGAAACGGACACGTTGGTTAGGGAAGGACGAGAAGCGGTACATGCCGTCGAACAGGTTCTGGTGCATACGAACTATCAGCCCGAGACCTACCACAATGACATTGCACTCATCAAGCTTGTCAAGCCCATTACCTTCACCAAGTACATCCTGCCAGCATGCCTCCCCGACCGCGACTTCGCAGAACGTGTGCTCATGCAGCAAGAAGAGGGCATGGTGAGTGGATTTGGTCGTCTCCATGAAGGTGGTCTACAGGCCACTACCCTGCAAAAGCTCACTGTGCCCTACGTTGACCGCTCCATCTGCAAGGAGTCCACCAAGTTCAACATCAGCCCCCGCATGTTCTGTGCCGGCTACGCCAAGTTGGAAAAGGATGCGTGTCAGGGTGACAGTGGTGGCCCACACGTCACCAGATTCAAAAACACATGGTTCGTGACCGGTGTGGTAAGCTGGGGTGAGGGCTGTGCTCGCAAAGACAAGTATGGCATCTACACACAGGTGTCCAAGTACCTCAGGTGGATCGAGAGCGTCATGGATCAGGTCATAGCCGAGACTAAACTCGGCAAGAATTCAAAGAAAAAGAGGCGGGCACCTGGGCAAGTGCCAGTGATTTGAATGTGAATTAATTCATAGATTGAATTGAATTCATTGATGTGAATCAATTATGATACATTTAAGAGAGATGCAAAATGAAACAAAAACTGGAACTTAACATTTGAATAAAAGGTTCCATATACTGCTCAACTCATCATCTTGCCTTTGTCATTTGTCACATTTGAGTTTTACAAGAATCATACACAGTCCTAATTTCTTACTCTTCATTGTTTTCATTTTTCTTTATTGTCGAGTGACTTTTCAGGCTGACGTAAGTGCGTTTCACTTCGTGAGTTAAAGTGGGCGTGTTCGAGCTTGAAAAATGCTAAAGCGTGCGGTGAATCAGTACTCGAGAGAGAAAAACATCAGGGTTTAAGGTCCAAACCTAATTTTGTTTGCAGATTAAAGTCCTTTTACTGTTTGCGAAGCATTCCTTTGGGCAAATTTTCAAGCCTGTTTGAATGTTTCGTAGCACATTTCTTCACTATTTCAGTTTGCTAGGTTCCGTTTCATATTTCTGGAACGTTTTATGTCTCAAAGCACGTGTCTGAAGAGTGAATCCTGATGATTTACAACGACAACTTGCTAAATTCTGACTAATAATCGCAACTAAAGCACCAGTTCAACAGCAACTGAACTGACTGTTGAAGAACCTTATCGTGTACACACACACACACACACACACACACACACACATACACACACAGGAGTGCATGCTTGAACAGACCTCGTGTTCTCGTAACGGGAAAAACAGTTTAGGACGCGAGAGTCAGCGCGAATGTGGCCAAGCGTTGTGATGGAGCTTAAGTTATGGAGCTTCTTCCATTTCACAGCTGCATATGTGTTGACCACCGCAGACCAAACAGGTAAAGAAGCTTTTTATTTTATTTCATGAGAATGATGGAATTTTCCAGATTAGTTTGAGAAACATAAATAGATGCACAATAAGTGCTATATTAAAAACGTCTTATTCTGCTGGACGTGAATATGGAGTGTTTCTGGTTTTAAAGATTTTGGATGTTTGAGGTTAACTGTACTACTCGGGACCTCTGGTTGCTAACTAGCACCCCATTTCCACTTTTCATCTTTACAAGTTTTCCAATCTGAACCACAAGCTAAGGCCATCCTTGTACGGCCGAAACGTGCCAATACGTTCTACGTGGAGGAAATTCTACAGGGCAACTTGGAAAGAGAGTGTTATGAGGAAATATGCAGCAAGGAGGAGGCCAGAGAGGTTTTCGAGGACAAACAGAAAACAGTAAGCTTCGCCCTAAGAACCCATTTCTGAGAATCTGACACGAGAATGATGATTCATGTTGGGGCGGCTGTGGTGCTAGTGGTAGAGTGGGTTGTTCACTAATCGTAGGGTTGGAGGTTCGATTCCTGTGCCGGGTGACTCCACATACCGAAGTGTCCTTGGGCAAGACACTGAACCCCAAGTTGCTCCCGATGGCAAGTTAGCACCTTGCATGGCAACTCTGCTACCGTGAATGTGTGTGAGAATGTGTGTGTGAATGGGACACAGTGTAAAGCGCTTTGGATAAAAGTGCTAGATAAGTGCACATTTACCATTTATATTATTTGGCAACAGCATGATTCACTTGTTCCTAAAACCACTTGAATGACTATATAATTAGAAATAGATTTACATAAGGAATCGGAGAAATGACTGTTTATATGCATTGTAAAGCACTGGAACAGTTTTAGTAAATATTTAATATACCGCATTTTGTCCACTAATCACACTACTGTGCATTCTGCCTTCAAAAGGAAGACTTTTGGACCATATACTATGGTGAGCATCTCTCCTTTGTCTTGATTTTATGATTAAACATACAGGGTGGCTTGCACCAATATGGATTAAATTAAGCACAGTTTAAAGCTAATCTAGGATTTGTTGATCTGGGCTTTGTTTTAATTTATCCAGAATTCTAACCTGTGATTAAAACCAACATTTACGATTGATTTTCTCCACCATCGACAACATCACGGCAGTGCATGCGGATTTCATAAACGTGGAAATATGTGAATTCTCCAGTGTAACTAAACAGCACCAACGTAGGGCATCGTGAACTTTAAACTTTGAATAAAAAAAAAATAAAAATCTGTGCCGTTAACCGCTCAGTCACATAACCGGTACAGACTGAGAAAATGGACAAATTAAATTTTTTTTAAAAATTATAAATTTGAGTTTAAACTGAGCAGCGAGATTATAGTTAATCCAGGTTTATTGTGAAATTAAATCCAGGATTTTATTTTTAAACAAGGTTTCAAATTTGATGCAAAAGAATTATTAGATAAACCTTGATTTAAACTTAATCCTTATTGGTGCAACCCACCCACAGTGTTTTTGCATCATAGTAACATTATTTGCTTTAATACAGATGGAGATCAATGTAAAACCAATCCTTGCCAACATGGTGGCACCTGTGAAGACAAGATAGGAGGCTATAGCTGCAAGTGCACTGACATGTTCACAGGACATAACTGTGAAAGGGGTAAAGAGTGTTACTGTATAAATATTTGGTTTCATGATTCTACAGTGCCTTTTGAATCATTCCGAGTTGTCCGCACTTTCGGTTACACCCAGTACAACGTTTATGATTCATTTGGTGTTTAGCATAAGTGAATAATCGTCTTTACGCAGATGTTTCTCAGTGCCCTACTGGAGGCGCTCTGGTTTGTGAACACTACTGCAGAACCTTACCTGAATCGTACCGATGCTTCTGCGCCAAAGGCTACAACCTCCACAGCGACAGCAGGAGCTGCATACCTCACGGTTTGCAACACTCATATTCTCTTCTGGGTTTCAAGGCATAACATTGACGCTGTCGTTTTAGTAGGGCTCCCCCATCAAATATAAAAAGCTTAACACAATCATAGATTGTGGGGGGTTGTCAGGGACAGAAACGTAGACATTGTTTCTCAACATAGAGTCAATATAAAAACAACAAACTCTGACATAATATTCACCCTTCTCTTAGCTCAGGACCCGTGTGGGAACGTCAGGGTCTTATCTGATGAATTTACCGGCAGGAATACTAAAACAGGTCAAGGTGACCCTATCTGCCCCCAAGGAAAATGTCCATGGCAGGTGAGCACACTGAGGATTGTAAAGAATGTCAGTAGTCCGTGTCGATTGTTAAATTCTTAGTAGTAGTAGTACACTACCGTTCAAAAGTTTAGAGACACTTGACTGAAATGTTTCTCATCATATTAAAAAGCTTTTGATCTGAAGGTATGTGATTAAATGTGTGAAATCGGTGTTGTAGACCAAAATATAATCGTGCCGACATTCCTTTCACTAAAAAAAAACAAACATGTTATTCTCAAGAAAATATTTCATTAAAAGGACGAGCGAAATATTCCGAAAAAGCAGCCGATAAGAGTGCAGCATCGGTGTGAACTCCTTTAATACTGTTTAAAAAGCACCTCAGGGAAAATCCTCAAGAAATCGGTCGAGAAAATGCCGGGAATTTTTTTTACTTAATTTTTAACTTCATTCCCATAGTTCAATTTGTGTTACTCCAGAGTTTTGATGACTTATTATTCCAAAATGTGTAAAATAAATAAATGAATGAATGAATAAATAAATAACTAGGTAGATAGATAGATCAAAATAAAAGCATGAGTGTTTCTAAGCTTTTGACCGGTAGTGTAAATCAGTGGACCCAGAGTAAAGAGAATGGAATACTGATCATGAACTAGGTGTAAATAGATGCAACGCACTGTGGTAGGTGACCTTTGTGGATGGTGGTGGTGATGTAATCTGCCATGGCGTGATCCTTGGAAGGAGGTCCATACTTACTACAGCTACATGCATGTCAACAGACAAAAATCTTTCCTTGGTCATAGGTGAGCATCAGCCTTTGCTATGTCATTTATACAATCTGAAGCCATTGCAGCCTTATCTCTGGTTAACAGGCTACTAACACTTCAATGTATTGTTTGTGCTTCTTTTGGGTATATTTGCCTGTCTTTGTTTTCCATTACAGGCCACTCGAATGTACAAGTACATGCTTCCAAAGTGACCAGAAGCACTCTTCACAATCGGTATTTGACTGGCAAGCCTGATGATGACTTGGCATTTTTGGAGCTTAACGAGTCGATTGTGTTGGGTTTGGGCACCATCCAACTCTGCCTCCCAGAGAAGGATTTCAGTGAAAACATCTTGATGAAAAGTGGTAAAGAGGGCGTGCTAGTGGGTGAAGCCAACAAACCTTCGTACCTCTCACTGGACATCTGCCATTCCAAACTCAACCTGAGCTTCTCCTTGACCAATAAGATGTTTTGTATGGCGGAGCGAGAGCCTGAAGGTATTGTACGGAGACGATCGCAGCACAAAAAGAAAGAGTGTGATCTGATATCTGGGTCTCCTGTGGCTACAGTGGAAGGAAATACAGCTTTCCTAACCGGAATGTTCTTGTCCCAAACTGACTGTAGTCAGGGACTTGTGTTCACCAAAATTTCCAGATATCTACTGTGGATCCGCAGACTTTTACTGAGCACCGAGGGCCAAACATAACACATTCAAGCAGAAGCATAGTCTCGAAGATGCAACCGTTTTAACAAGATTACAGCAATTATCCTGCTTTCAGAAAGAACCAGTGCTTTCATTCGTTGTTAAAATGCATCCCTCTGACTTTCTCTGATCATGCGTAGCCTCAAATACACAAAAATTTGTACAAAAACAGTTTATTTTACACAGACAATAAAAACTAGTGAAAATAATACAATATGAAAAAGCCTGCTGAGATGATGCCGAGTATTACGGCATTGAGGCGCACCACAGAAGGCCAGGTATTTCACTTGCAAAAATATAAAGTCAGAATGCAGCTCCTGTTTCATTTGAAAATACTCATCACAGCTCTTCTGTTCCCTCAAAAACAGGTTTTTAATAATCTACTACTGAAGATCACATGTGGTGATTAAAATCATATTCAAATACCTAATTTACTTTGTCGTTGGCCAAGATTTACACTTTGGGGAGACAATTTATAAAATCTGGAACTACTGTTTTAAATGACATGACTGCAACAGGAGTCAGTGGAGACGAGGTTGTAGACTGGCAGATCCTTTATGGCAGCTGTAGTTTAAGATACAGAGGACAAGGGTGGGAAAGGGTTTTGCTTACTGACAACCAACTTCTGGTGCTGGTGAGAAATATAGCCTTTGATGTGACCCTGTGTGAGACAGGACAGAATTACACATGATAAAGTTCTCAATTATTCATAATTGACATGAATTCTTGATGGAAATGCCTTATTTGGAATCTGCCCCAACTACTTAATGATCATGTAGAATAGCAACAAATGTCTTCATATACATAAGCAACTAGCATTCTATTTCACTCCTCCTAAACACTAGGAGCAGTGTATGAAACCTGGATAATGTCCTGAGGAACAGGGCTGCCATGAAAAGTACTCAGAGATACCAGGCACACACACACTACTCAGGGAAAGTGTATGGTGATGCACAGCTAGCAGCCATGAGAAAGAGAGGTTTCTTGTAGTCTACCATGTCACAGTAGAGGACAAGGTGATGAAAGCAGGCTAACATCTTTGTTTAAAGCTCTTAACCCCAAAGCAAGTAGTCTGGGAAACAGATGGCTGGCTGTTCAGGAGTTGAGAAACAAATGACTGCGTGACGTGCACTAGGCTTGTCCTTAGTAATGGCTCAGTGGACTGATTCACTAGTTGACGCATATGATATTGGGCAGAAAACCTGGATTTAAGCCACAAGATCACTCGAGAGTCATCTGGCCAGCCTATGAGCAAAGAGCCCATTTTAAGCCCATTCGCTTTTCAGGCATAGCCTTCATGACTCCAAAATCAGCACCCTGTTGTCTAGGGCTTCTGATTTTTTCTTTTTGCAACCAAAGCTCCAAAGGCAGATTTCGCAAGATTGATTTCATGCATCAGGTGCAGCAGATTGTACCAACCACACCTGATCACATCTATCTATCCAAAAATGTCCCACTACCATGAGTGAGGTTTCAATCATCTTCCTTACAGATGCATCAACATCTGCAGATTGGAGGTACAGCTCTAATAGTAGCAATAGTAGCAAATGTTTGAAATGCCCTCAAATTAAAGCTGAAAGTCTGTGCTTTAGCATGGAGTACAGCATGGACCAATCAGTGATTAGAAAAATGGAGGTGTTTGTGAAGGCAATACCCAAGACTCCAAAACAGAGAACTATGAATTAGTGGGAATCCAGACTCAGCAATAAACATTGCACATGCACAAGAGGTTCTTTAGGTTTTAAACACCACCACCCCTGGCAGATAGAAGAGCTGAATTAGAACCATTAGCCATTAACCAACACTGAGTTCTGTAAGTTTACAAAAGCATTAGATTTGCAAAGTTCTCATAAGAGCCAAGGCTCTTACTTTGTAACTAATGTCATGCATGACTATCTTACCATGTATATGAGATTGGCCAGGATGCACTGAACTTCATCAATGTCCACTTCCTCAACCTGCATCATCTTCAGTGCAACTAGGAATGCATCTAAAGGAAGTTGGTGAGTCTTTAGCAAATGATACCTAGAAAGAGGGAAAAAATCAGAATGACTTGCAGGCCAAACGATGTTCTACGAATTCTCACACTCTTAAGAGTGTATTTATCGCTCTTAATATTCATGGCTTACCCATGGGGAAAGAACTTTTAGATCACCTGTGTTGAATCACATTGGGGATGACTCTAGAATTAAGTCTCAGTGGCAACCAAAGACTATTTAATTCATATAAATTTCATTCATTCATCTTCATTACCTGCTTTATATGTTTATACCAGGAATATTGGGCACAAAGCATGGTCACACACTTGATGGGATGCCACACCAGTCCATTATAGAGCATCACACACACTCATTCACACAAAGGGACAATTTAGAGCCACTAATTCACCTTTTGGCATGTTTTTGGGCAGTGAGCAGAGACCAGAGAACATTGGAAAATTCCACACAGAGTGAACTCAGGATCAAACCGGGGACCCTGAAGCTATGAGGTGCCACTCTGAACAGGATAAAAATGGTCAAGATAATACAGAATGACTCGTGAGACTTGACTGACTGATGTCTTTCTGTAAGCGCTTATTCCTTGTCAATCATTTCATGGTTGAATCAGAGTGAAACATTCCCTACACAATCACACTTCCTCAATCATCTTGTCCTGTTAACACCAAGCAGGAAGGTCCAGGAACCCAGGTCATGTCGCATCCCCATGTTTTAATCTATTCTATCAGTATTATGCAATAAGGAACATGGACTTCTCTTTGACAAGCCAAGTTTTTAATCCAGTCCTCAAGCTCCAGTTTCATTCATAGGGCCATGAGTCACTACCTACGTTTACATGGACAGCAGTAATCTAATTATTGACCTTATTCTGAATAAGACAATGTTGTGATTAAGGTGTTTACATGAGTCGCTTTTAGAATATTCCTTTCATGTTCCTGTTTTACATGTTACAGAAGATAGATCAATTAACAGCACAAGTCATTACGTCACCGCGCCACACCGTCTGACATCCCTCCAGAATTTCACGCATCAACATACAGTTCGTCTTCATTATGGTACCGTATACAGTTTTGGGTGTTTTTATTTTTACGAACGCTTCAGGTGCGGTTAAGTATTAGTCATGCTGTACGTGCAAATGCTGCGTCCCAAATCACGTACTTACCTACTCTATAGCAGCTGAGATACGTGTATTCGCCTACTATACAGTAGGTAAGTATGCGGTTTGGGACGCAGCCGTGCTCTCTTGTTTGCAGTAAAACGGTTGAGCACTGTCGTGTGTGTACGTGTCCTGTCGCACAATGCGGTGAAAACTCCCACACGACATTAATAGTGTGATTAAGATGTGTACATGTCTGTAATATACGTTGATCATGCGACCAAAACAGTAATACTCACCCGTCTTAATTCCATTTGTGTTTACATTGAGTATGACTTTAATCAGATTAAGGTCATCAAAAATAGCTGTTTACATGCTAGTTTCTTAAGCAGAGTATTGTCTTAATCGGGTTAATATCGGCTTATTGTTGTCCCTGTGAATGTACTCACTGTTTTTGCTCTCCATGCCATGGTCAGGTTTACAACTTGGCAGTAAATTTGAATGAACCGCTCAGGTTACACGCACACTGTGAATATCACAAGATCGCACTTGGTGAGGTGTGAAATTGCAATCTAAAATTTCAAAAATAATAATCATCATCATTTAGCATGGTATCTTTGTCCATACAGGATTTCTGCATTTTTTGGTGATTGTTGCAAACATTTGTGGTGTTTTTTGTAGCCTTTTTTGTTTTTGTAGTAAACTATTTTGTTGGCTGGTAAATGAGACCCTTTAGCGGAACTCAAGCTAGCCGCACGTGAACAGAAGACGGCTGAATGTGTGTTGTGACGACGTCACGGGATGCGTCTCGGCCCAAACCCGTGGAAAGTCTGTGGTAATTTCTGAAAAATTGCACGCTCCTCAGAATATCGTGGAGTTTGATTGATTTTGCGCCAATTCTCCGATCGCAAAATCGAGAAATCATGGCGGGATCGATATCGGACCCCAGATTGATCTTTTGCTCTTGAGCATGAAATCCAGTTATCAGGTTGTTTGGGAGACACCGTGCTGACCTTGGGTATGAGTCCGCTTGACCCCAAGATCACCTCAGAACTGTGTTTATTGTTCTTCCCTTCCCGTGTAAAAAGTTGTTTTACATTTCAATGTTTGCTACGTTCAATCGTGCGAGACGACGCCTTGCCTTGTTATTCCCGAATGCTATTTTAAGCGCTTCCTGCACTGTCCAGGTACTGCACGTGTGCTCACTCTCTGTTTTTGCTGATGGCATGTCCCTTCCTTATGCTGGAAGAAACTCTGCCTACTATTTTTTATACCTTATGCTGTACTGACTCTTCCCTGAGCACGAGAGGCATGTTCGTCTACGATAAAGCTTACAGATGAACTTTTCAGACATGAAAATGTGGATTGCGGATATTCGTTTCTGTTACCCAGCTACCTAGATGTGTGAATTAACATGCAAGAGATGCATTATTCCAGTGGTGTTCAATCGTTGTTTTTAAAACCTTTAAAATCATGCATATTGAGGACATACAGAGTCAAAATACTGCTCTAAGTAACTTCTTGTACACAAGTCAGGTTCCTACTACCACCATGCCAATGCATAATCCCTTGCACATTTTCTTGACTCCCTAATAGTTTCATACTTTTCATCACATCAGGCTCGGTTTGCACGCATTCTCTCTCTTGCACCGGTTTAATAAAAAGAGCATGCACATATCTGTACTAGTCATTTGTATCAATTAACCCATTGTATTAAAACCTAGCAGCACAATATAAACGTATGTGACTAAACACTTCAAAGGATGTTAGGTATGAGATTGCTTAGGAGTTTCCTTTTACTTACGATAATTAGGTCTAGAACTGTAAAAGTAGTCCAAAGTAATTAAGTTACTAATACCACCTGAACGCAGACACAATGAGAACAGTGTCCTTCGAAAGACTCGTAGTAAACTCACACTTTCTTGAAAAGGTTCCTGTAGGTGATGATTTTCAGCTTCTCGAGGATGAGGAAGATCCCGCAGCGGATGAAGAAGGTCTCGTGTTTGACAAGAGCCTCATTCAACAACAAAAGGTTGCCCTCGCTAGCGGAGGATGAAAACAAAACCAGACATCATGATCTCATAATATCATTGCAGGATCCGTGGTGTAAAAATGTTGTAATCCTGATGCTTAAGAATAGCGTAGAGAAGGAAAAACAAAACAGACAGACCTCACTGCCTTAGTGACGTCTGCAAACTGCATGAGATCGTACTTCTTAAGCAGCTGGTTTGTTGGCATGTGGCCCTGGAAACACAGAACGGCAACAGGTCGTGAGTTTAGTGTCAAGATTCCAATCTGTGTCAACTCTAGAGACTGTTTTGCGTGTGACAAGCGTGCCTTAATCAAAGCCACAGAGATCAGACTTTTTCCTTCATACTGCTGTTTGATGTGAACAGTAGCAGACGCTCTTGATCTGTATCTGCATGATTTAATGCATTGCGCTGCTGCCGTCACGATTGGCTGATTAGATAACTGCATGAATGTTCATAATAAAGTGGAGGGTGAGTGTACGTACAAATTCTATTACACAGTAAACACGCCCAAACTATTTCCTCTATAATACTACATGGTTGCATGGTCAGCGTTTGTATACGGGCACGATTATACCGCATAATATAATAATCACGTGTTCAGTAGTGGCTTCAATTTTCCAATTACGCTTTCAGATCGTTCGTGCAGGAAATGAATTCATTATGAGAACGTTTCAAACCCACATTCACACTTTAACCAGACTGTGTGCTTAAATTAGTCACCCAAAAACAAGTTATTTGTGGCAGAATGTAGTAGTCATCTTATTGTTTAACCACGCTAACCGGCAGTCAGACACGAAGATGGAAAAGAAACGCCCGCTTATTTTTATTACCAACACGAATAAAAACGCTGTGTGAAAAGTTCACAAGCAAAGATAAATACGATAATGAGTCTGTATTTATCACGTATACATTACAGCACAGTGAAATGATTTTCTTTGCATACCCCAGCATGTCAGGAAGTTGGGGTCAGAGTGCAGGGACAGCCATGATACAGCGCCCCCTGATGAAGAGAGTGTTCAGGGCCTTGCTAAAGGGCCCAACAGTGGCAGCCTGGCAGTGCTGGGGATTGAACCCACGACCTTCCGATCAGTAGCCCAGAGCTTTAACCACCAAGCCACAACTGCCCACAACTCCAATCTTATTAGGAAAGGTTCAGTGTGGGTGCAGGTTTTCATTCTAATCATGCAGAAGCTCCACCTGAGTCTACTGAAAGCCAAGATCAACTGATTAAGCAGGTGGAATCAGACACGCCTCCTGCTTGATTGGAACGCACCCACACGGCCCTTTCCGGATAAGACTGCACACCCCTGATCTACGCTAACCAGTAAATAAGTGAATACTGAAGAATGACGTAATCTTGTGTGAGAAATGTAATGCGACATGTGGAGTAGTTTTTGATAAGATGACGGTTTAATAAAACACTCCGGTTCCCTACTCACTAGCAGCATCTTAACAGGCAGCAGGTAGATGAGTATGAGACGCTTGTTCCTCTGGCAAGAGCGATGGCTGTGCTGGAAGGAGAAGGACAAATACTCTTCCGCTGTCAAGACACACACACAAAAAAAAAATGCAGTCGATCATCATCAATTCGTCATCTGCACAAGACATCATAGTCTGTTGTCCTTCATTAAAACAAAGTGAGCTACGAGT
The DNA here is from genome assembly GCA_025728095.1 of Prietella phreatophila. Classification (NCBI taxonomy): domain Eukaryota; kingdom Metazoa; phylum Chordata; class Actinopteri; order Siluriformes; family Ictaluridae; genus Prietella; species Prietella phreatophila. The sequence continues at coordinate 6,516,571 of JAOUWY010000045.1, read as the reverse complement.
TCTAACCCAGTTTAAAGTCGCTGTCGAACATGGCTTTGCGGCCCACGTAGTACTTGTAGGTAACTCGCTGTGCCATGCTGTAATCATCCTTGAGGTTGGAGCTGTCGATGGCCCGGATAAGAGGCTTACACAGATGCAACCTACTGATCTGACATCAGATAACAAACACATTTTACACAAACAAATCATCATCGTGTACGTCTTTAAACAAACACGTTTTTTTTTTTTTTTTTTTTAAAACAGACGTTCCTAACAACATGGTGGAGAACATGACAACTAAAAATAACCACATCAAGACATGACCTTTTTAGTTAATAAAGCCCAGACAAAATAGTCCCGCTATGATACGAGTAACACACCGAAGGCCCTCCACTCAAAATCCACCTGCTCGTCTTCTGATTATACATTTTCATGAGCACATCGTGTGATCAAAAGCGAAACCGAGATGAGTCAGACACGAGGTGATCATTCAGACTTTTCCTATTCTAGGAAAACCGTGTTTGTGATCATCTCCAGTGTCTACATTTGAATTGCATACAGTCAGGTCCATAAGTATTCGGACAGTGAGATGGTGTTGCCTCCATACACCACCGCGATGGATTTGAAATGAAGCAATAACAATGTGTAGACCTTTCAGCTTTAATTCTAGGGGTTTAACAAAAATATCGCATGAACCGTTTAGGAATTACAGCCGTTTATTAGAGTCTCACCATTTTCACATAAACGGCTGCCAAATCCATATTCAACACTTTGGACCTTTGTCTCTCTACTTTGTCGTAAAATAACGAGGAAACAGGCCACACATTGCCACGAAACTGCTGATCAGAATTGTCCGATTACTTTTGAGCCTGTGAAAATGGAGGGACTCGACAAAACGGCTGTAATTCCTAAACAGTTCAAAGTTAGCAATATTTTTGTTAAACCCCTGGAATTAAAGCTGAACGTATAGATCAGCATAAAGTTCAGCAGGTCTGGATCTATACATGTACCTAGTGTTGTTTATTGACAACATTATAGTGCTTGACTATGTTATTACCTTAAAATAAATCTTGAACAGCTGATTGACGAGAAACAGCATCCCCCACTTCTTGGAGTCGTCAATACCTGCACGACTGACAGGACAAAAAATGAACGAGGTCACTACACACAGGTCTGGACCATGCACACGCGCCGGTATCTAGGTACCGCGTGTGTGTACTCACTTGTCGCTGGCACACACTCGGAAGCAGCTCATGAGCTGCTCTGCTGCCTTCTCCAGCATGTCTCCGACCTTTCCCTTGCCCTTCTTCTGTAGCTGCTGCTCCGCCTGCCCACACAAGCAAGAAACACCTCTCAGCCACATCACTTAAACCACATCCACCGGTGAACCTCCAGTACCCCAACGAGATCTGACATTTTGATTCCAAGACCAGCTCGTTCAAATTACTTTTACCAAATGAAAGACTTGTGAACAGGTTTGTATAGCTGGACTCCTGCCCATGCCTGCATGTATTTCACCTGAATTTAACCCCTTAAATGCTTTCAGTGTTAATCTCATTGCTAAGATCAGTCTGATCACCGAGTTCAGATGTGTTTTTTATATAAATAAAATATATATATACACACACACACACACACACA
>JAOUWY010000045.1:6449919-6463613 GCA_025728095.1 Prietella phreatophila | reverse complement strand
ATGTAAAATATCATATTGGAGTATGTCATGCATTGAATTCTAAGAGTTTGTTAGAAAAACCACTTTTCTAAGCTCCCTCCCTTCTTGGCTTGAATTAGTCGTGCTTGAAATTGACGCCGTTTCCTCCATCTTCCGAGTCAAATTCATTTGAGAAACCTCATCAAGGAACGTGGTGGTGAATTTCCAGAAAAAGGGTGGTTTGCTCTGGTTGCCACGGTGACGTGAAAGCATTCTCGAATATCGAATATGAACGTTCGGACGTTGCTGAGGAAACACACTTTTACGGGAATACGGGGGGGGGGAGGGGGGTGGTGGTACGGTTTCATCACAACTAGCTACATCCAAGTTGAAAGCTAATGGTTGCAGATAACTAGGAGGAAATTACTGCCAGTGATGTATTGAGGTTCCACACTGGCAGTATATTGTAAGCATTATGCTATTAATTTAACAGTAATGGCCACCTGTGCACTTAGCTGGCTAGCTCGCATGTTCTCCACAGCGATGCTGCGTTCGAATAGAATAGAGCGTGAATGTGGGAATGCAAACAGAAGACACATGGAGTCAAAGGTGAAAGGCTAGGCATGCTAGGCAACTAGGAACTGTGGAGGCCAAGCATGGAAGCTAGTTAATGACTTAACAACACACAGCCGTTCAAGCTTTTATACAGTCGGTGTAAAGGCATTAGAAACGAGACGAAACTGTTGGGAATAGCAACGTTTTCCTCAGTCAGAAAAGATTCAAGCTACAGAACAGTTACACAGCTTCAACCAATAGCGAATAACAGAAGAGCGATACGTCAATCCAGTGAATACGACCCCATTTGAACGTGACCTATGATAGAAAAGCAAGTCAGTTTCTCGCCTCCTGTCAAAGATTTGCCCAATGTTCAGGAACAGCTCGGATTCTATGTCCGTGGTGTTTTGAAAAATGTTGCACATCATGGCTGAAATGTGTGTAACAACATCTGCTCAGTTTTAAGAGGTCGTTTAAAAAAAAAAAAAAGTTGTAATGTTTGTGTAATAATTACTCGCATGGAACTTCGTAGGTTTGTGCGTGAGCATGTAAGTTATAAAATGGCAAAGTTGTTCCAAACATCGCTCCTCTGGAATGATCCAGCCTTTGATTTCATGGCGCAGATGTTCACGATTCAAGAGTCACGGGTGGGGATGTGGACTGACCCGAGCTCTGACCCTCCACAATAAAGTGTATGACTGAGAGACCAGAAGCGTTACACATCCAGACACACTCTTGTGCTATCATTAAGAGAGAGAGGGAGCGCGAGCAGGCTTGTGGGAGAACCGCATCAAATGACAAAAGCCGTACAAGCTCAGGTTCAATAATTGATGCACTCGTCTCGTATTTTCTCCCAGTTAGGCAGCTCGAATTAGGGCTCAGGTCTCGTTTCATGCCGTCTTTCTGTCGCGCTCTCACCGAGAGATTTAGCACGTAACCATTCTCAGGTTGGCGTATGAGCTTTACACTGGAGTCAACGTGAAAGCTTTCATGTTTAACAAAGTGTCGTTTAAAGCGAAGAACATACTGACAGCAATTTGACGCATTGAGTCGTTGATCTGTTTTGGTAAATATTAAAGCAAACCTCTTCTGACTCTGTATCCGGGACCCGTTTCACATTTTTAGGTAAGACACCAAAGAACAAAGACATCTTGTTCAGTATCGAGGGTTAGTGTGAACAAACTTCTTAGTGTTAGGTTGGGGATTTTTATTTAATTAAATTTTTTTTCGGTTCTTTTCTTTTTTCCTATCTAGATATTCTCTCCACTTGCTTTTTTTCTTTTTCTAACAGTGGCCATTTTGACCTTTCTGGAGATTCCAGTGGGGGGAGGAAAAAAAAGGGAAAACCATGATCGTCTGTACACACTTCATTATTTAATTTCTCACCCATTGATACTAATTCACATCGTGAGCTTTGACTCCACACGCTACAGTTACTTTGTTTAAAGGCGTACAATTTAGGTTTCCTCGAAACAACTAAACCAGAGATCCAGTTTCATTAGTTTTCATGTGACGATCTGTGGAAAATGTGTGTTGGTCCTGTAGCATGCGCTAACTGGAGATGCTTTTAACGGGGAGAAGTTACGTAATGTGTGGTGTAGCAGCAGAACATTGAGTCTGGAAATTATCTTCAGGGATATAATCATTCTCTTGAGCACATAATGAAACCTTGGATCGGACAAAAAGTCAAAGAAAGTATCTAATTTCAGTGCATGTGTTTTTTGCTTTGCAGCAGATTTATATATATTTTTTCTTTGTTTTTCCTGCATTGTATACTGTACAGCACTGTCGCTTTGTCTAATCTCTTTTGGTGGAAGGTTTGATCATTATATAAATGCAGTGATCTGATCTTTTATTTTTGTAGAGAACATTTTTAATGCGTGGTGAGGTCAATAAATGAAGTGAACACTTTATTCGTCCTGCTGTTGTATAGTTACACAAGCGGAAACGTTATTTGGCATGGATAATGTTGGAGTAAATCTTCCACTGGACCACCGTCGCATTATACTAGCTCACCTGTAGAAGTGATGATGTCTGCACTACACTGCAGAAATGAGTGAATCCAGTCAACTATATGTAGGATTTCCTATTACAAGCTTACTAAAGCTCATTTTTAGACATTTTTTTTTTCTTATTCTGTTGCCAGATAAATTTGCTTCTTTCTAGAAATAAAACAGTAAAATAAATTAGTAAAATTATCTGCCAATAGCATAAGAAAAAGTGTAGTTTGAAATGAGTAGAAAATGTCTAGTTTTCCTAATCTTATAGTTGGTGGTTTGTAATCTTATGGTAAGTGGACCTGTATACACTGATATAGCACTTTTATCCAAAGCGCTTTACACTGCGTCTCATTCACCCATTCTCTCACACTCACACACCAATGGTAGCAGAGCTGCCATTCAAGGCACTAACTTGCCATCGGGAGCAACTCAGGGTTCAGTGTCTTGCTCAAGGACACTTCCGTATGTTGGAGTCACCGAGGCCCTGAATCGAACCGCCAACCCTACGATTAGTGGACAACCCGCTCTACCACCTGAGACACAGCCGTCCATGTATAGGAAATACGCCAGTGGTAGCTCAGTGGGTAAGATGTTGGACTACTGCTCAGAAGGTCATAAGTTCAAATCTTTGAGCAAGGAAGCAACAACTGTCCAGTTGTATAAATGAGATAAATGTAAGTCGCTCTAGAGAAGGGTGTCTGTCATAATCCTGTGAATGTAATATATATTTGACTAGATTCATGATATTTTCATTTGAAAAGATGTCTTTTTTTGGTGTGTATAAGTTGACACTTGACCATCACACATATGCGGTTCTTCCCCAAACTGTTGCCATAAGATTAGGAACACAAAATTGTACAGAATGTCTTTCTATGCTGCAGTGTTACAATTTCACTTCAGTGGAACTTCACAGTCTGAACCCATTCCAGTGTGACGATACCCCTGAGCTGCACAAACTGAGCACCATGAAGACACGGTTTGTTAAGCCTGGAGTGGAAGAACGTGAGTGTCCTGCACAGAGCCCTGCCCTCAACCCCTCTGAACACATTTGGGATGAACTGCTTCCCAGACCTCCTCGTCCAACATCAGTGCCTGACCTCACTAAAGCTCTTGTAGCTGAATGAACACACATCCCCACATCTCCAACATCTAGTGGAAAACCTTCCCAGAAGACTGGAGGTTATTATAACAGCTTACAGTAGGGGGACTAAATCTAGAACAAGATGTTCGACAAGCACTTATGGGTGTGATAGTCGGGTGTCCACAAACATTTGGTTAGTGTATGTAATTATGTCTTGTAATCTGTTACTGCCCCAAGGTTTATTATTTTCCCATAACAGCATAACACCGAACTGTTTTATTCTTTTTATACCACAACAATATGTAACTCTTTATAGCTACATTTACTAGTCTGGAACATCCGTGTGACAAGTTACTTCCTGTCAGAGCAGCCATAAAGGTCCTGACACTGGAGACTCCTTCCATAATTTTTTTTTAATGGAAAGTGAAACTTCTCACAGAAAGTTTCACTTTATATCAATCATTGCACATTTTTCTTTTGTCAAGCAAATTTTTTTTTATTAGCCTTCATTAGATTCGGTATAACAGTTATATAAAGTAAGTGTAGATACTCAGCTGGTTGCTTATAAAATTGAAACATTTCTGCAGATTGTAGGTAAATATGTTAAATTAAACGTTTCATCATTCCAGCTGTTCGCATTGGATCAGTTTTTTCTGACTGCTAGGATTTACCTGTTATGAATGTTAGCACCTCTACCCTCAGAAAATATGATATGATCATCTCAGGTTGCCTTAGATACATCATAAATAACACTCCCACGTGTAGGTTTTATTTGTAATCCAGATGCTTTAATATTGACCCCATTAGAAAATAAGACTCCACAATCAGAGTTCATTAGAAAGTGCAGCGCTGTATCACAAGAAAAGCTTCGTTCCGTTGTGTCTGTAAAGTGATCGCAGGTGTCTTGAGATATTCCTGTAACAACAACTTCGGACACGTATTTCATGATCTTCGGTACACTTAAACATGATCTCAGACAAACGTGCTTAGGAAAAAAATAATAATAATGCAACAGTACCGAGCTCTTCATATCACAGTCATCAAAATCTGATAGATCCCAAAATGGTCCTATCTGGAGAAATGTACAAGGTAACCAAAATATAACTGTACAAGCTTCTGGAGGAAACGCTACATCATGAGGATACCTTTAAAAACTTGTGCCATCACCAATCCTGACCCAAAAAAAAAGGAAATAATAATAATTATAATAATAATGTCACTCGGCTCATTGGCTGCAAGTCCGTATGATTAAATGTGACGTGTACTGGATGGAATATTGAAGCATATGACCCTGGTTTCTAACTGTAGTGTAGCTTAGTGTTGAGGTTCTATACAGAATTTAGTTCCCTGTACCACAATCACTTCATATTTAATCATTATCATCATCATGTTGGGAACAGTTTCAGCCATCGGATTTAAAAAATAATAAGAATAACAAACGGACAGTGCAAATACAAGTCTGGAATGTTTGAAGAATTAGGGGGTGAGTCGGGATTACTCGGCCATAATCCGTGCTCGGCACACTGCCCGCAGCTTGGTGATGGTCGCCATGGAGAGGCTTCCTGGTTCTTTAAAAATGTTCTGTAGGAAAGACGGTGAAAGGGTTGGATCAGGAAATTAGGAAGCTTGTCACAAAGAAGGAATTCAAGCATGAGGTGAAGAGTTATTGTGACTAAAGCCTGTTTGAAAAAGAAAAAGGAAAGAAAAAGTGTGTAGTCTCTGCAACTGAACCATTTTCCACATTTCAAACCTTTCCAGGAAGGTTGTGCGCTCGCAGGGATGAAAGGGATTACAATGTGTAAAGAAAGATAAAACATATTTGAAGATCAAGTCTGAAATGTTTATCTTATGTATGCTAGTAAAGAGGATTAGATGATTAATACACACAGTTATGGTCCATATGCACACTGACAGGGTAAGTAGCTAGTAAAGTGTTTGAAAATCCTCGGAAAGCTAGTCCGCCTGAGTCCCTCCAGGATTTCGCAATCTCAGAAATGAACGCAAAAATTTATAATTAAAAAAAAATGAAAAACCGCAGCAATATCAAGCATTTTCATCGTAAGAAATCACAAAATAAAAATCCTGTATGGACTGAATAATATTTGTTCTGTCCCTTTACACCAGTGGGTCTGAGCACAGGTCGGAGAGACCGCAAGGGGGCCCAAAAAAAAATAAAACCCAGACAGGGCATCATTTGGGTACTTGGTGTATTTTATTCCTTTTCAAATAGAATGTGCATAAATGAAAAACCCTGTGTTCCCCCTCCCTCTGTATTTTCTTTTTGCTGGGAAGGGGTGGAGTTTAGCCTGCCTTTTATCTAGCTGTCCAGTCATGCAGCTAGATAACATGCAGACCAGTGTTGCCAACTTAGCCACTTTTCAGAATCCTTGAGCGACTTTTTTTGGCAAAAAAAACCCCCAAACCTTAGCAACTTTTTTGGACGAACCTTAGCAACTTTCCAAATGTCACCATTTCTGTCCTGCAATTGCGAGGCCTCGCTTTCCCACTGCACTCACACTTCTCTCTGTATCTGCTCTGTTCAGTGAGTGGCTGAGAGCCGGAGATTTAACAATGTCATGGATAACGAGTCAACGTGCCACATGATAGGGAGGCTTGGGCAGGCTTTTAGTTACAAAAGATTGAGAATCTCTGATCTATACTGATGGACAGGGGTAGAGCGGAGCTGACAAGTTGCTTATACAGATGATAAGCTATAAAGTGAACTGAAGTCGCTGAGTATCATTATGTACCTGTATATCAAAACATCACTCTTAATTAATTTGACCAAAATCATATTTTAGATCCCACCAATGCCGTGTCAGTGTTCAGATGATAACGAACAAACGATATATTGTTAAGCCATATCTGATAGCTAAAACTGACCTGCATGAACAGGTGGCAGTCCTCCACAAAGGCTCCTCTGGTGGTCTGTTTGAAGCGATCGCAGATGTCCGGGAGGTTGCGAGCCTGTGAGATCAGGGCCTGGTTGTGACGGATCAGCGTAAGAGCCACACGGAATAGGATCTTGGAGCCCTCGTAGAAAAGGCAGTCCCAGATGCGTAGAACAGTCTTAAAAAGTAAAAAAAAAAACAAAGTAAGGTTTTACAATAAAACTTCTGGGCTCCTTGACCTGCCTTACTGCACGCTGGTTTTCAATGTAATGTTCTGATGCGATGGTGGGAGAACATCATCAAATATTACAACAACAGGAAAAAAAGTCACCCTACCAATCACCATACCTTTAACAAATCTGTCCTTAGGATAACATTTGTTTCAGAGCAAAGCAGACAGTTAAATATGTGGATGTAGAAAGACTCCAAGTTCAGGATTTTAACCCTGTTGTATTCCTTCCAGCGGAAGCAGTACAGTAATGTTCATCATAATTTATGCGTGTTAAAAACTAATACTGTTTGTTGCTTCAGGCAGGAATATCATTACAGATTGCCATAACGAAGTTCAGGAACGACGTGTGCTGGTCGTGGCTGCACTGACAACCAGACCAAACTTCATTTGTGGTTTAAAGAAAAGTGCTACATACACAGACCTCAAGTTAAGGCGGACTGTTCCTCTGAGAGATTGTACAGTCAGGCCTGTCTAGCTTTGCCTGCATTCTCTATCTTTATAGGAGAAACAACAGTCTTTCTTACTCTTTATTAACTTACCTCCCTAACGCTGTAGCTATAAAAGACTAGTAGAGCTCAGATAATGCTACTACTACTAGCAACTGAATCAACAAAATAGATAAACACGCTAATCTAAATTATCCAATGCCACTTATCCCATCCTCACATTCCTCTACTAAGGAAGGGACGTGTATGCTGATGTCCTTTATAAGCTTGGTCAGCGTGCGATTCCACATCAGCGACACCTCAGCGAAAGGACAGTTTATGCCTTAACAGAAGTTACTCGTAAAGCGTCATTGTAACTTTCAAGCAGGAAGTATTTATTGTTGTTCTCTTACACAGGATTCAAATATTGATTGCTCTTCTTCCTCACATCACCTCGACATCCTGATCCCATCTTGTGTTTTACTCACTTTGGACGTGACCTCTATACTTTACCTCTACAGGGAGGACGTCAATAAAGAGGCAGATGAACCAGCGCGACACCACCAGTGTCCACATGACGTTGTGTTCCACCATGGCCTGCCAAACAGCTGGCACTTTCACCTTCACCAGCTCTCCCAGCACCTCCTGGTCTGTCTTCAGGCCCAACATGGCTGGCGTGTAGTAATCTGGAAGGTTGAGAGTTAGCGGAGGTCAGTCATGAGATTGCTCATTCATGCGTTGTATGGGTGTTAGGAGCAGTGGAAAGAAAGGTCAAGAGAGAGCTCATAAAAGAGCAAACAGAATTCAAGTTTAATAACAAACTGACTTGTTAGACTGGTGTTAAGACCCAACAAACCTATGTATAGTATGAGGGTTTGGGAACTTTCAGGAATCAGATTTCACCTAATCTCACTAAACAGACTTCTAACTTTTACTACAGTCATCAATAAACCTGGCTCCCAATTGGTGCAATGAAGAAAAGAAGAAAAAAAAGACATCAGGAGTCCAAATCCATTGTCCTGCATTATACTCAGTGCACTACAGGCCAATCATGGACATCTGGGAGCTCATACATGTTTAAGAGGACCATTAGTATGCATCTGCCATATCACTGGAAGATTGCTAGTGTGGCTGAGAGTCCAAGGGAGCAAAAACTGGGTGAGATTCTCTCTCTCTCCACCACTAGCCATTGACAAGCATCTGTGAGCACATGTATGTATGAGGGTGTGGATAGCACTTTCCTCTATGTGTTATCTGCCCTGTGAAGCAGCTTGAGTAGCAGTTGCAAAGATTGGCTTCTTTCATCTCACAGGAAGCAGACGTTACCCTTCACCCTCCCCGGTTGTTAACTAGTGGGTGGGGACTGTTAAGATCAAACTGAGGAGAAAATTTGTAGAACAAAAACATCTTTAATTATGTTTATAGACAAAATTGTGTCTAAAGCTGGACTACATTGCACCAAACTGCAGTCATATCACATCAGTCTCACATATTTCTCCTGTTGAATGTTTTCGAGTCGATTGGCCAGGTCCAATACCCCAGGACCTTGGGCATGTAGTATAATGAGTTTCTAATGGTCTGTTTATTTTGCTCTGGTGAAATGCTCGATTGAGTTCTGTCAGTTGATATAGCCGTGGTGTTGTCTGCTTGTGTATCCTCCTAAAGCAATGAAGCAATCTGCAATGCCACATGGATATTAGTGACGAAAGAAAAGCCGATTGCCCGTGCCCCCCCACGTGCACCCCAACAGTGGCTGCATGATCGATATGTGATTTCGACTATACTTTCACATTCAGTACTGAGGTTAATAAAATCCCTAGAGGTCTTTAGGGGTTATGACAGGATGTTATTCTAGATGAGAGTGCAGGCATGTACAGTATCAGACATGCCTCTCTCCCAGGGTGTGACTGGTGTCTAACAGGATTTGAACAGATCAGAATCATGTGACCTGACACTAGACTTATTAATAGCTCAGCAAATGAGATGAGGTGCTGAGAATAGTTCTGGACAGGCCACCTAAACATACACTATACCACACAAACACATTTATAGCTGCAGTCAAAGATATAGTGATTGTACAGTAACCTGAATATATACAAGAACAACTTGAGAACTGAAGTAATGGAGCTACAACGGTCATTCGCATGTGCTGAGCGAATGGTGTGCTACTCCCCAATGCTTTGTAGGCTTCCTACACTGCAAATTGATTTAATCTGTTCTTTCCATGCACAGTGCTATTTACTGCGTGCAACTGTGCCATGTTTTAACTGGCCTCTGTGCAGGCTGAGCCTTAAATAAGTATTCACACCCCTTGAACTTTTCCACATTGTATAGTGTGACAACGAGGAATTGAAACAGATCTAATTGGAATTAAAGCTGCAAGAAGCATTTTTCGGGGGCCCCCTAATTATATAGCATTAATATAGATAAACTAGCCCAAAATATTAACACGGGAAGAAAATCAAATCAATAGCACAAAATGTTTTACACATAAAAAAAATATTTTAAAAAGTTAATTGCGTAAATATCCACCCCATGGAACCCATGAATTAGTTTTGCTGCAGCCAGTTGCCATCAGAAGTCGTATTAATTAATTGAATGTGCAAATAGGGTCCTTAGAGAACTCAGAGGACTTGAAGAAACAGGTGTATTAATACTATGAGAGAACATATCAAATAAACACCATTCAGGATACCCGAAACGTACAGAAAGAACATGGCACAACCATGACACTACCTAGAGAAGGCCGTCCACCAAAGGTCAGTGACAGGGTTAAGACCTGGTTATTATTCAGAGAAGCAGACAAGAGGCCAAGGGAAACTCTGAAGGACCTGGCAAGATTCATTGCTCAGAACGGAGAAGCTGTTCTCAGGATAAACTGGACGCTCCACAACGTTGGGCTCTGTGACAAGCATGCTAAAGACTTATTCTCTGGTCTAATGAGACCAAAACGGAAAGTTCTGGCTTTGGCACAAAATTTGGCATAAAACCAAATAAAAAACCACTGCTTTTACCCAAGGAACACCATCCTCAGAGTGAAGCATGTTGGTGGTAGCATCATTCTGTGGGAATGCTATACTTCAGCTGGGACTAGAAAACTTGCTGTAACAAAAACAAAAACGGAGGAGCATGACACAGAGCAAACACGAACCACAACACTCCGACACAAAACAGGCATCAGCCCGTAAAAGATGAGGAACTTGCACCTAAACAGGAGGTACTTCTGTCGTTTGGACCTGGTTTGGGTAGAACAAATCAGACACTGACCAGACAACGGTCATTTCTAAAATATGCCGCAGACCACCCATGTATGTATGCGGTTAAATTGTATAGGTAATGTTTTCATGAATTTTACAGAAAACGTAATATATTGTGACATACCGTTTCAAGATATGAAATTATCCATGTCGTGATAAAAGATTTTGTACACATCACCCAGCCCTACTGCCAAAGCTGCACTGAAGTGATTCAAAACTATGAAGTCGAATGTATTAGAATGACCCAGTCAAATGCCAGACCCGAATCTGTGGCAAGACTGGAACTCTCTACCCAGTATAAAAATAAATGAATAAATAAATAAAAGTCTGTACTTATATAGTGCTTTCTTAACCTGAGCAGGTCCAAACTGCTTTCCACTGTGTCTCATTCACACTTACAAACCAATGGTAGAGCAGCTGCCACGCAAGGCACTAACTTGCCAACGAGACCAAACTGGGGTTCAGCGTCTTGCCCAACACCCCGCTCTACCACCCGAGCCACAGCCGCCCACACCGCAATTTCGCTCCTGATGTGTAAAACTAATAGGGACATATCCCAGGAGACATGTAGTTGGAATTGTAGGCAGATGTGTTATTGGGGTGAATAGCTATGCGACCAACAAATGTCTGTCTGATTGTTAGTGAAACATTTGGGTTTTGATAGAGGATGTGAGGCGGTCCAGTCGTGACCTAGTATTGCTGAGGAGAAGACGCAAACTATCTTCGACTACGAGTCTGGCTCTATACTTGTTCTTCAGGTTCACAAGGGTGTTGTAAGTTGCAGCCCTTGTTTTATTATATCAAATCACGCAACATACATTCAAATCAACTCAATGACTTGCAATAAATGCAAATTGCACGAACCTGGCAGTATCCTGCCTAGCAGAGCCTCCATCAGCCAGAAGGACTTCTCTTCATCTTTGGTGATGAGGAGGAGGTACCCAGCGATAAAGTTCATCCCCTGAAAGAGCGGGAATTAGGAAGGACTGAGAATCAGGAAGACGACAGGACACAGCATTCATCAATAGTGATCACAGGACACCGCAGAACCAGATAGAAGGTTTCATGCTAAAATAAATAAATAAAATGTTTCATGAAGAATTTTGTGGAACACGCCACACAGCAGGCAGCAAATTTACAAATTACTTTGCATTGTAAATCTGATGTCAGATGCTACAGAAATGTTGACTGTAAAGGGAAAAGTCTTTCTGTGCATCAGGATGTTGACACACCCAGAAACCAAATGAGTACGTTCCAGTACAAGCACCACACACTGACTAAATGGCATCATCATCTTGCCATGTCTTCACAAATACCAGAGCTTGGAACTAAAACGTCTTTGGTTACTCCCATGAACAAGAGCAGGTCATGTGCCGATCATGCAGCTTGAAGACAGGAGATTTTACCCTTAAATCAGCTAAATAAGGAGATCAAAGTTTATAGTGAAGAATCTTTTACCTGGCAATATCCCACCGCCTGGTTGTGGTGTCCGTATGCCAGCAGGACGTTACACAAGGGCTTCTGCAGGCAGGGCTCAGCTGTCTTTCTGAACTGCACGTTGTCTGGGAATGTCCTGTGCAAATCTGTGGACAAAGTGCTGGTCTAGGCATGGGCTCAATGTTAAATGCATATAAATACTAAGCTTCGGTGAAAACTGCTGATGGAGACAACCAACAGGATCAGTTAGCATCAACCAAATCCTGTCGCATGCTGTTTGGTGGCCATCAGCTGCCATTTAAAGACATAGAGACATACCATGATGAGGAAATCTCTGTTAACATGATGTTATACCAGTATAGAATAAGAAGAAACATTTCTTCCATCATAATAATGGAATATTTTACAAGCTTGCCTAAACAGATTTATTCAATATCATCGACTTGTGAGCAGATTCACAAGATTTTAGACTCCTTAGTTGTCTCCTGATCATGAAGTGAAGGTCATACCAACCTGTGCAGATGGTCTCCACCAGTTTAGGGTCGTGTTGCGCATGGAGGAGTGAATGGTAGTAGCCTGGATTCTTCTCCATCTGCTCCTGGGAGCCGCTTGCTGCCATCCAGATGAAAGCTCGGTATTCATTTGGGATCCCTTTCCGTACATAGCGCTTAACTGTGGGTGGGGGGGTTTAAAAACATACGAGGTCATGATTAGTACCATACAGATAGTATGTTTCTCGGTGTGCATTTGTTTCTACCCTCTAGAAAGACTTGCTTTCAAGGGCTACTTCAGTGATGAAGTCCAGGAGCTCAGAGTTGCTGCATTAAAGATGCTCTCAATATTTGCATTGTTTCTTTAATAAGGGAAATAACTGAGGAACACGAAGCTACATAATTGTTGAAATAACGTCTAGTAGAACTTGACGTCAATGGCATCGGCACGGATACCTTCTTGTTAGTCATTTTTATATGAAAGAAATACCCTCAAAATATACTTCAACCTGGAAAAAAAACTATTTCAGACATTTGACCTTGCTGTGGCCCTGTTGGTATCAATTCCAAAATCGAAATCTGCTGGTTAGGATGATAACTCCATATAAAAATCTTACAAACATTCAACCCCTCGTTCTTGTGAAATCGTGTTAATGAGAATCGTGGACGGCTGCACGGTACTTCAGAGCTGGAGGCAGAATAAAGTAGTTCTCTGTTGGATATCTTGTTATTGTTTACATTCCCTTACATCAGTCATATTATAGACAAAACCCCATGTTCACACCTGCATGAAAACACACGTGTGCAGTTAACAGTCATTAACTAGCCAATAAAACAGACAATAGAACCAAAAAGGTCACATTCCGATGTGTTCCAGCTGCACCAAAAACAACTGCCAGTGAGCTTGACGCACTATAAACAGTGCTTCGTGTAAAATCTCAATCTCGACGTCGTGTGTAAAAGATCCGTAATCAATGGCGGTTGAGCGGAACTGTTGCCGCTTGATCTCATTTGTTCAGAAGAAGAAATTCTGCAATATCCCAGGAACCAGAAGTCAAGACCAGACGGTGTGTAGTGTTTCATTTTAGGCATCTAGTGTATTTTGTGTGGGTGGGGGTGGTATAGGTCAGTGGTTTTCAAAGTGGGGGCCTCAACAATTTGGTGTGGAAAAATAAATAAATACATGATTTTCTCTTTCTCACTCTCAGACAACCACACACACAGAATCAATTCCTAATGTAATGGGATGCAAGATGTAATCCATCCATCTTCAACCACTTATTCCTTCGCCAGGGTCGCGGGGAACCTGGAGCCTATCCCAGGGAGCATCGGGCACAAGGCGGGGTACACCCTGGACAGGGTGCCAG